>JAOVYX010016740.1:0-23859 GCA_035668315.1 Drosera spatulata
AAGGCACCCGACACCACCAAGGCACCTCACCTTACTCTGGAACGCTCTGTCATCGCTAACCACCCGACCGCAGCCGGAAGTTAGCCGGAAGTTGGCCGGAAACGGCCCCTTAGAGTGTTTCCTCGACTTATGCGTGTCATCCTTGCGCAAGGGCCATGCTAATCTTCTCTGTATCGTTCCAGCTTATCATATGATCCTTGATGATCGTCAGAAAGGTGACAGCGGTGTCCAAGATGACGACGACGAGGCGAGCGAGAAGATACCCCGCGCCGGCTTGTTCTTCAACGTTTACGATGGTGGCTGTCGGCGGCTTGCTTGGCGTTGTCACCTTCCTCACACGTCGATGATCATGGCGAGAGGTATGGAGGAGCGACGTGGTTGTCGGAGTAGGGTGGTTTCTCGGCTTAAGCTAGGCGGCATCAATGCGGCTTCGATGGAGAAAGGAACGAACGCGTTTTTTCTTCTTTTTCCTAGCTGTGCGATCCCCCTCGACGTTTAAAGATGATGGGAGTGCGGTTGGTGAAGGCTGGTGGCGGTGGGTGGCGTGTGGGTGGTGTTGGTGGAGGGTGTCGGGTGTGGGTGGTGCAGTTTGGTGAAACAAAGGAAAAGAAAAAGAGGCGGGAAAATGTTTTAAATTCATTTGATCCCTCGTTATATTTTCGTCAGTCTATTTTTATCTGAGTTTCGTAATATTAATCTTTCATTAATTAATTCATGTCGATTTAATTGTACCAAAAACATTAATATCGTATTCCTTTTAACGATACAACTTTGTGTGATTAAAACTGTTACGTTATAATATTATAACGTTGTTGATTCGTTCGTTATATTTATTCATGCGATCATAACATCTCTCGATAATTAATCGTTGTCGATTTAATTATCCCAAATATTTCGTAATAATATTTCGTTCAATGATCTCAAATTTTCAGGCTTAAACCTGCATCTCAAATGCATAATAACTTTAACGATGTAATATTCATCGTTCATAAATTTTATTTACACGTTCATTGCATACGCTTTTTAAGTATATTTTTAATCCAATATATATTTCTAAATTCGATAAATTTTTGGGTTGTTACACTTTAATGTGAATAGTCACACAAATAGTGAGAATGTATTGTTGGTAATAGAGTCTCTCCCTAAAACGGATTCTTTCAAATATTTAGGTTCGATACTACATAAGAATTGAGGAATTGATGCAAATATTGATCATAGGATTAAAACAGGTTGGTTGAAATGGAAGGGCGCTTTAGGGTTGTTATGTGATCCTAAAATATCTATCAAGTTAAAAGGAAAATTTTACAAGACAGTTATTCGACCAGCGATGCTATATGGGTCAGAATATTGGGCAATTAAATGGCAGCATGTACAGAAGATGAGTGTAAACGAGATGAAAATGTTAAGGTGGATGTGTGGACACACAAGAATAGATAGGATACGAAATGAAGTTATCAGACAGAAAGTGGGTGTGGCTCCAGTAGGAGATAAGATGAGAGAATCGCGACTAAGATCGTATGGTCATGTGAAACGCAGATCAGTCACAGCTTCTGTTAAGATATGTGAAGTTTTGGAGTTAGCACATGTCAAGAGATGACGAGGGAAACCTAAATAGACCATAAGAGAAACTTTAAAGTATGATATGGCCTATCATAATCTTACAGAAGATAATATACATGATAGATTGGAATGACGTCGTCGTATTCATGTAGCCGACCCCACTTGATGGGATAAAGTCTTGATTTGTTATTGTTTTTTTTTTTATATATTTTTCCACAGAAAAAATTACAAATCTATTTAATTCACAATCTTTTCTTACAATTGTTATAATATATCTCTCTATCACATAAAAAATATTTATTTTTTTTATCAAATTTCATAAAAAATTAATATACATAAATTAACGTATCATATCAAAATAATATATTTAATTCAAAACAAAAAAAATATAATTTATATGAAACTAATGAAATATTCTGAAAAAGTTATTCATAAATAGCGTTACAAAGACCACTGCAGTATGCAATTAGTTAACAAGCTCATAATTTGACGCCCCATCTCCCATGCCCGTGGCGTGTCGATTCCCTTTTGATCACGATATATTTTTTCTCACTCTCCCCCCTCACGCAAAAATGGCATGGCTTATCAGCGTGGCTGGCTGCGTGTCCACTTCATTGAATTTCCTGTTCCGCTGAGTCGGTGAGTGTAGACAGAGAAGCATTCATTGCACTCAGTGCTGGTCACCTCCCTCTCCTCATATCACATTGTCCCTCTCCTTGCTGCTCCATCGCATTGCTTTCCTCGACTGCTCCACTGATTTACACCGCTTAAAGAGGAGAATCAGAGCAGATTGATGGAGGCGACGCCGACGAATGAGAAAGAGTATGTTGTGGAGGTGATCGATGGCGGCGGCTGTGAGGGGTGGGTGGATGAGGAGGAGAAGAGGAGGGTTGGGGTCATGAGAGGGATTCTCGAGAAGCAGGATCCCTCTGCCAAGGTTTTGAGTCCGATCGTTTGTTTTTTGTGTGACTTGCTCTTGCTTACTCGTTTCGATTCGATTTTTTTAGTGATCTGATTAATTAGTTGTGTTGAGTACTGTGCAGTCGTAACAGGTCATAAGTTTCTGATTTAGGTCGAAAAGACCTATATGTGATCGGATCGATAAGATATATTTATTGTGATAAAGATATATTTGTTGTGATCTTAGGTTAATGCTTTTGTGAATGATAGTAGCATATAAGTGTAAAAGTGGTTGAGGTTTCCTTTGTAAGCGTTTGTGTAAGAATATAGGCAAATATATTTAGGATTCCAGCACTTCGTTATGTGGAAAGGTTCTGTTGTGGTTATTGTGGGATTCGAGCAAACACTCACCGCTCAGTTTTAATCTTGACATTATTAAATCTATCCTGGAATGGAACCTGCCGCACAAATATTTTTCTTTTATTTTATTTTTTTCCTTTGTTTTTGGGATTAGATTATGATTGAGATAGGACCCTTTCTCTTTGAAGTCTAAGATCAGGTGGATTACTTTATTAGCTTTGGGAAGCTTAATTGTACCATGTAGTTGAAAGTTACCTTGAGTGCTTAGAATAGAAGTTGCATAAATGTCGCTCGTAGTACTTTTCTAATTTTAGCGATCAGTTTAGTCGTGATCAAGATCCGATGACGTAATGGCCTTGTGGAATGTGAACTTCGCGAGCTATGTTGGGGAGAAATCAACAGAGAAAAGTTGGGAAAAAAAAAATTGTTAAGAATTTAGATTACCTCAGTATTCGTTTATGAGCACTTGACATCCTGTTCAGCAGGGACAAAAAAATAAATTAATGCGAGTAAATATTGTTATTTGGTTTGTCTATGGTCATCTTCATCTCTACTCTGAATTTTAATCCTGTGACATCTCTAGGAATTTGATGATCTGACCATAAGAAGGTTCCTAAGAGCGCGTGACTTGGACGTGGAGAAGGGCTCTGCTCTTCTTCTTCAGTGTCTGAGCTGGAGGAGATCATTTGTTCCCAATTCTTGTATATCTCCTTCTGAGATACCTAATCAGCTTGCCGATAAGAAGTTATTCATGCAAGGACATGATAGGCTGGGTCGTCCAGTCGTGGTTGGTTTTGCCGGGAGACATAGACCAAGCAAAGGAGTGGAGGAACTCAAACGTATGTGTACTCATTTGGTTCCAAAAACTATTGTATTTGTTTTGTGTTTGATTTTTTCTACGGAGATGATCCATGGCCTTACCCACTTGTGCGGCTCTTTTCTGATTCAAATATACCTATTCTCTGCAGGTTTTGTTGTCTACACTCTTGACAAAATATGTTCAAGGTACCTGCGTACAGCTGCTACTTCTGATTTTCGAGATGCACTTACATGAACCTTTTCTTACAGTGTTGCAATGCATCTGTACTGTTGTAATGTGTAATGGGTATACCTTAGGCACACAAACTAGTCTGCAAAGTTTATGCTCCTCCTAAACCATCCTTGCAAAGATTCACTAGCTAGAACTTACTTTATGTCCACCATGAACAAGTCATAGAGTTCTTGTTGCCACAAATAGAGCCAATCGGTCTTTTCTGATTTTTTTTTCCCTTTTTTGGCAAAAAAAAGTGCAACGTTATTCGAAGATTCCCAGAAATCTAAAATTTACGTTGTGCATGTTAATCACCAGAATCCCAAGTGGGCAAGAAAAGTTTGTAGCCATTGTTGATCTTGAAGGTTGGGGTTACTCAAGCTGCGACATCCGTGGCTACCTTGCAGCTCTCTCAATTTTGCAGGTTCCTCTTCTGCCTACCTTATGCTATTGCTTCAGACATCGTTCTGAAACTGCTATTGAAACTGCTATTGATACATTAAACCGCATATTTTTTGCCCTTTATATCTGTGCATGGTACATGGACTAGTTTTCATGGGAACTCGACCTATGTGTTGGCTCATCATTTGGTCTTCTGAATGTGGTTCAAAATGAAGCCGATGCTTCTGGTGGCAAAGAAAAATCATATGCTTGTTCTAGATACACTTCTAGAAACAATCGATGATGCACGGATGTACATTCCGTTAATGGAATCTGATTTGGTATCCTTAATCTCAATCCCCTTTCTTTTGCAGGACTACTTCCCAGAGAGGTTAGGAAAGTTACTCTTAATCCATGTTCCATCTATATTCATGACGGCATGGAAGGTGGTTTACCCATTCATCGACAACAATACCAAGAAAAAGGTGTGTCAGCCGTTGTGGTCTCCTATTCTAGCATCGGTTGGGAAGAAGTTTTTATGCTACTGTCTCGATCATTTCCTTGATTGCATATCTTACAGAACTGTGACGTTTGGGGATTAGAATGTGCATGAATAAATATTATGATGGGAGGAGCCATAGTTTCCCTGCATCCGGTGCCCCCATACTGCTGAGCATCAGATCTCCTGCTAATCTTCCTCTAATTGCTCCTTTTCCTATTATTTTGCAGATATCGTTTGTGGAGAACAAGAGATTGAAGTCTACTTTGCTCATTGATATCGACGAGAGCCAGCTCCCGGATATTTATGGAGGCAAACTACCTCTAGTCCCCATTCAGGACAGTTGAACTGCTGCTTCCTTGTTCTGGTCTCGTGATGGATGTAAAACGTCCTCCTTGTTCTATGATGTCAGTGGTTGTGGCGAATATGAGTTAAATGTTCATTTAATTTCTGCTTGAGGAATGACTCAATGGTGTATCTATTATCACTGCTATTCTTTGGCCCGTGATCCTACAATATTGAACAGCTCAAAGTTTCTCCATTCTTGCCATATTAAGTTCGTGTTTTGCTGCTACTTATTGTAGCCTACATGAACTACTCTTTTATTTCATGTCTTTGCTGGTAAACTGTTCTGACCACATCTTTAACATGATGTCGCTCGGCTTCAAACTATCATGAATCTTGATGATCAAGGTGCAAAATCTTGATGGACACGGTGCCATTGGTCTTGACTGAAGCATGGGAAAAAATTTCGCAATTCTCTGGCAAAAGAATTGATAGCCATTCCTAGATTTGAGTTTAAGTGGCAGACTATGAGGATGCATGGTTCACATTACTTTCTTTGAGCGGAAATTTATGAATAGTATTTGTCACAGTTACATGCTTCCCTCAAAATTCTTGACACAACAAACCACCATATACAAAATACATGGTACAGAGCTTAAGAGTAGCCGAACTGGCAGGCATCCTGTTACACAAGACTATTCGGCGATCCAACATCACCGCGCTAAACCTTCATTTACCTCAAATGTACAGAGTGGACATCACCGCGCTAAACCTTCATTTACCTCAAATGTACAAACAGAGTGGATGATGCTCGCAGACTACATGACTCTCCCACAACCTAAAGTCTAATTTAGCTTCTGCAGTCCAAGTTGTTGCAGCAGAGCCTTCTTCTCTCCATCCGGAAGGGCATTGAACATGAACACAGACTTATCGCCAATGTCATCCTTCACATATGCCAAATTGAAATGAATAATCAGGTTTGATGGAAGACAATGTTTCCCCAAGAGATACTTCAAGCGTGCTATTATAAAATACCATATAGACGTCATTTGTTCTTCAGAAAACCTTAAGATATGGTAAATACGAATTGATATACCGCCTGCATTATGATATCTATAGAAAACCTAGTATAAAGGATGCGATGTCATTCACAGGTATAGAGAGTAGTGGGTAGTATACCAATCCTCTCCAGGAACTATATGACCAGAATTGATACTAGACCGGAATGATTATTCAAACCACCAGTCAATAGAACAGAAAAAAGTACCTTGATCGGCTGCGTGAACTTCCTTCCAGCAAATATGACAAATAGGGCCATCCATACGCCTAGCAAGCTAAGTTTCACCCCATCATCCATCAAGCCAGTCTGAGAAAATTAACAAAGCAGCTCAGCAACCCCCCAAACTAAAGCATGGCTCAAAAGGTAAACTTAAGGCGAGGGATAAGGGATGGCGCACACGAAAAATCAATCACTCCCGTGGTACTATCATAGAATATAGCTTTGAGAAATCAGGTATACAAGGGAGGGAAAGTAGAAGGATAGAGAAATGTGACATAGGGTGCCATCAGCTATTTATACCACTCATAATTCGCCAAAAAAAAAAAAAGATATGAAAATAATCATGACAAATACAATGTATGATTTAAAAAATGAAGTGAGAATATACAGGCAGCATGGAAGCCTCATCATACCAGGTGCCCAAGAAGAGTTATAGGTATGACAAACGTAAGAATCCCAGCTTCTAGTTTCCCATAACAGAGACCTGTTTGTCGAAAACAAAAGTGGAAAATTAGAGTGTGCAAGCCACTAAGTTGATACTTCGACATCAGAATTCGAATTATAGAGGATCCGCCAAGCAGCAAATCGAACAAATGGGCTAGTTCCAATAATCCTAGAAGTATCCAAGTGGAATTATGTGCACTACCTTCCTTGAAAACCAGTCCAGTCAGAGCTGCAAATGTAGGGCCAACAAACCATACAGCATTTGGGTTGTCAACTACGTATTTCACCAATGACTCGCCAGCAGGTACGGCAAGGAACGAGTGTGCTGCCAGAGATCCGGCAATGCCAAGTACCCACAATGCTTGTAGAGTGCGCTTGATCTCGGTTACATAGATGTGAATCAAGTACAATGATAAACCTAGTCCGCCTGCACCCAACAGGTAGAACAAATCCAAGTTCTGTTGAAGCGTTGCAGCCAACGGAAAATCACTGGGTAAAAAGGCTGCCGAAGCAGCAGTAATGAACGATGAGGCCGCTGTGACCAGTCCAACCCTATACAGGATCACCTGTCATTCGTCGAATAAAATATGTAAGAATTAGTCTGCTTCCTGGCGGAATAATTCATTTGATCTAAACAAGAAAACTACAGAACCAAACACAAGTTTGTTAATCTAAATTGGAAACTCAACAAAGATCCAAAATCACCGAGAACAAAAAAAAAACAGACCGAAGTCACCAAACCATCAAATGAGAAGTGTAGTATACGTAATCACGAATGATGATATGAATCAACTTAGAACTACCAGCCACACAGATCATGGCCTTGATTCCTGTAATCTACTATCTGCAACAGAGCTTGGTGTCTTAATCACTGTGGAGGCTGTCCACATCGACTTGTCACAAACATGACATTTTCACAGATAGTTGGGCTCCACAACATGATATCATAGGAGGCATTTGCTTCTTGGTCACTAGATAAAATTCATCTACCCTAATTTGTTAGACACTTTGATACTAGTTGATATACACCCTTATTTGTTTGAGATACAAATAACCAGAGTTTGGTTCCTTTTCGATCATATATACAGACGGAAGAATCAATGAATTATTCAACAAGAAAGATTAGAAGAAAAGAGGGATCAACCTCGCGAACATCGAGGGGGTCGATGGTCCAAGGCCCATACACCCCTTCATAGAACACCTTCTCCTCCTCCTTCTCCTCCTTTGTAGAAGAACCAGAAGAAGACGTTTCTCCCTCTCCACCGACCGCTCCGCTCCTCCGCGTTCTGGTTGCGCTCCGTCCAACCGTACTGCTGCCTGATACGGCGGCGGCGGCGCCGAATCCTGAACTTCGGATCCGGCGAGGAGGAGAAGCGAAAGCAGGTTTGGGCAGTGATGCCGGTGAGGATGGCTGTGGTGGTGTGGCGATGATCCCCGCCATGGTAGCTCTGCTGCAGCAGCAGTTCGCGGCCGCCATTTTTGTCTCTCGGTTTTGGTGCTCGCTCTCTACTTGATTCTCATCCACCCGACTTACCCTTACCAATTGCAGAAATAAATTAACGGAATATATGATGATAGAACAAAAGAATTTGTTGTCACGTCATGTAAATTGTGGGTTGTTAAATTATAAAGATTTTTTTAAATTATTTTTATTTAATATTTATTTTTTATTTAATTTATCTAATTCAAATTATAACGGTTTGATTCGATATGATGATTTATATGTATTAAATTAATAAGTAATGATAATTTTGTTCTTATATGAAGAAATAAGGAAAAGAAAGAAAGAGAATTATTGGTTTGTGAGTTAACGTGATATAAAACAGTGATATTTTAATATTTTTATGAAAAAAAAATTCTTAAATGTTGAAACGTTGTAATTTAAATGACAAATCCTGAAAAGAAAAATATTATAATTTGAATAGAACGGAATAAATAATTTCTAACACATAATGTTATTATCATATTCTGTTTATAAAACTCTAGCATACAAAGTTCCTTATCGTACGAGACAATGTCCCATTCACACTGTTGATGATGCCATTCAATGTTCGTCTAGATCAATTTATATGGACAAAGTATTACATGTAACAGCCAAAACAGGGGGGAGCGTGCGCAAAAGAAACGATGAGGAAGCTGATCATCAATCATCAACTAAACACTGGGAGAAGTATTCGTAGGATAGACATCTGATTACAGATTAACTAATAAAGGCTGAGCAAAATGAGGAGCCATATCGAAATGTGAACACATTTGCGATAAAATTCATCAACTACATCATCTACTCTCATCCCCACAAGTTCCCCGATCAGTCATGCAAGCAACTGTATTGACATTCAGCAGAGTCAGCCTAAAGGTATTTTTAGCCAGAAGAAATGTTCTAATCCTCCAGGTAGAGAATAACATCAACTTGGAAGTCCAGGAGACGACATGATCGACACCTGCAACTTCCCTTACATTTGTGCCCTGCAACATGATTGAAAAATCACAGGTGTTTCCAGAACTCCGAAACTCCATCCCCTGAGATCACCGGTAGGTCGTCGTAGCTCTAGAAAAGCCATATCGAGAAGACACTGGTACATCAGCAGCGGACAAGGTCGGTGCTGTACGCACTTCATAGGCTGGTGGTGCCCCATAATAAGAGAGCTGATGGGTAGATGGCAATTCTCCCAGAGTGTGAGGTTATTGCGAAGGGACATATGATGCTGCACCAAACGTCTGGGTTTGGACAGAGGTGCTGTGAGTCGTAGGTTGCAGCAGTTGTGAAGGAGCATATGATGCTGCTCCATAACCCTGGGTTTGGACAGAGGTGCTCTGAGTCACAGGTTACGGCTGTTGAGAAGGAAGATAAGATGCTGCACCCGAACTCTGGGGTTGAACGGCCGTACTGTGAGTCGTAGAGTGAAGCTGATTATAGTAATCTGCCGAAGTTTCCAACAAGGAAGTTGATTCTCCTGCTCTAAGTTGATGAGATAAACTTTGATAGGATGGTCCATAAGCACACGTCATGCTGGCACTCCTGACAATGCATAATACATGAGCAATCTGTGAGAACTCACAGTGAGATCAAGCAACAAAAAGGGTTCAGCATGGCACCTAGCATATGGATCCTGGGCACAATAGGCAGGCATCTCGGGATCATAAAGTTGACCCGTTCCGGGCTGATAATAAGTTGGATTTGTTTCAGGCTGATGATAAGGCACATGAGTTTCCCACTGATAGTATGGTGCATGTGCCTTTGTCGAGTGATAGCTTGCATACAGGGGCTGATATAGGGTATGGTTGGCAACTGGCTGCTGAGGATCCACCACAGCTTGCAAATGAGAAGCATGCACGGGCTTCCTGTAGTGATCATAAGTGAGAGGCACTAGTTGAGGTGGTAGCAAGTATCGGGCTGGTGGCGCGAGATAAGGATCCCGCATCAGATGTGGAACCCTGGTAGGTGGTGGATGATGCTCAACAACAGCTCTTGGTACAAACAAGGGCTCCGGAGCTTCATCTGATGGGGGTTTAAAAGGTAGGAACAAGAATCTTAAAGCCTTGATCTTCAAACCAAACAAGACTAACTCAGGACAAGTAATAATCGTACAACAGAAAGAATCATAAGCCAGTTCAAACTAGTTGAAATTCATGGTTCTCAATTGCATGAATTTTGAGCATACCTGTCTATTAGAGAGCTCCTGACTAAACTTTTGGCCGTAATAGTTAGCTCAAATAGCGGTCTTAAAGGAACTCTCCGGAAGAGGAAAACAATCCCTGGATATTTCAAATCTAACCTGATGAAAGACAAGAAGGTAGGTCACATATTTTAGCTACAATACATGCTCCTGAAAAACATTGAACAGCACCATAATATTTTCCCTTAAACTTATCAAATCAATCTTAGTGAACATAATGGTTGATGTAATGGTAATGTTGTAAAAACTGAAAACAATGTCGAAGTCAGTACGATATTATGACCCAGAAAGTAAAGTACTAAAACTTTATCCTGGATAAACAAAAAAAGTTCCATTATAACTTAAGCTACAGCATGAAAAAATGAAAGGGTGGGCAAATCAAACCTGATATTGATCCCAGACAAAGAGCACAGTTCTATAAGTCAGTACCTGAGCAGGAAACTTCGCATCGAAAGCATGTGGTTCCAAGTTCATCTCCCCAGTCGAGGCCGCTTTATACAGGCCATAGAGAAGCTTCTTATCGACGTCAAACAAGAAAAGCGTTGCACCTGGTTTGATCTTTTGCAAAACATCCATTTTACCAGCAGGAAGTCCAAATACACGATACTTGTAGCACTCAGGCTTCGTGATCCCATTACACATGAATATGAAACCAGGGATTGAATCTCTCCCATTCTCTTTCTTCAGAAACTTAGATTTCTGATTCTTGACAGCATCAAGAACATTGCCATAAGCAAGACTTGCAGCATGTGAAGAAGATGCCACTCCTACTCCTGCACTTGAATTAGTTGCTTTTGCAGGAACTTTCTTTTTGTTCTTCAACTTGATGAATTTCTCCTTGGCCTTATTATTCGTAAAAGGGGCCTTGTTCTGCTTCTCGTTATTTTGTTTCTTCATGGCAAAACCTGTTCAATTTCCCCTTAGCAGGAAAACTCGATTCAGGTGCAATTCGGCAAGTAACCAGATAGTAATACCTGCTCATATGGGCTCTCGCATGAGGGGAGCGCAAAAATACGAATTGAATACTGTTTGATTTGGTTCGTTTACGGGTTTCAACCATTTAACCATCATTTAACCAATGGCGATTACAAGCGTTTAAACAACTCTGTCAAACCGTGTGGTGACATTGACAATTTATTGGCCCATTACAAACCAAATTCCAAACAAACACCACACATAAACACATGAACAATTAAAAATTATAGGATTCGAACTCATGACCAACTTGCTCTCTGATAATATCTTGTTAACCAACTTTGTCAAAATTTTAAATTAATGGTAGAATACTTAAAATAAGATTTGTAGCTTAACATATCCCAAAAACAAAGCAAATCAACAGATCCACATAATCCCACCAAGCACAAAATGTGGAGAGGATCACATAATCTCACAAAGTGTGGGAAAGACAAAATGTACGCAATCGTCTTCCTATTATATATTTATAACAGAAAGTCCATTTGCTCTCAGGAGATGTCGAACCTCATAACATTTGGTTAAAGTAAAGGAGTTATTTATCCCTGAGCTAACCCCTCTTGACATATCTCAACTGAGTATAATCAACAACAATGTCACTACGCATAACATCGTTTCTACAATGCTCCTTCTGTTTCATAGCATATGCAATGCATTCTTATGTCGTTCCAAATTAATTAAAACACATCAAACTTGACGAACTTTTCACGCCAAAAATACCAGTTCGTTACTCTTTTGTTGGAGTACATCACACAAACTCTTCTCTCAATTGATATAGTACACGCTTTTACTGCACAAAATAGTAGGTGCGTTTGTAAAAAGAAAAATTTCAACACACATAAAAATCTATTCTCATTCAAATTCTTGCATATAATATAGGATAAAGGAGTACTTCATTCGAATTTTGAATCGATTAACATGATTAAAAGCCAAATAACAACTATTTACAAACCCAAAAGACCAATTATTCTTCACCTTTTAACAAACCAACCAACTATAACTAATTGACAAACCATTCAACTGATTTATCATAACTAAGTATGTTAAAACGGTTACGAAGCCGTTAACCGAACCGTGTAACTCGAAATCGATTAACCAAGTTTGATTTTGGTTTTGGAACTAAAACCGATTAATTATTCGATTTGGTTATGATTTTAACCGACTTAAAACAACGTGAACCGATTAAAAAAGTTTAATCGATTAGGTTAAACTGATTAAACGTAATCATTTAACCGAATAATAACAACTGAATACCGCCAAACACTTAATCGACTAACATTGATCAATTAACAATCAACCAAAACCGTGTATAACCAAATACTCCCTCTATCCCATAAAACATGCAACACTTGTCTATTTGGACTGCCCCAAAGTCTTGCAATGTTCCCCATTTTAAAAAGTTTTTTACTCCCTCCGTCCCATAATAAACGCAACGGTTAACATTTCACAGAAATGTATGCGCGTGTTGATTTTGTGTATAAAGAATAAAGTACCCTTTTGGTTTGGTGAAAGTAAGAAGAGAGAAAAAAATGAGAGGAGAAATGATAATGGGATGAATTGATGTGATATAAAATAAAAAATAAAGATGTTTCGGTATTTTTGAAGAAAAAAATTTTCAAATAAGGTAATGTTACAATTATTATGGGACACTCAAAAAAAGACAAATGTTGCATTTATTATGAGACGGAGTGAGTATCTAAAAAAATACAAAATCAACCCAACTCAACTACATTATATTACACCCACTACCTCTTCTCATAACTGCTACAATAATCCCCACTAGCACAAAAAAAAAATTCTTTCTTTACTAAATTTCACAAAAAATTAACACATAAATTCCCGTGTTCGGTCAATAATTGCAAGAATTATGGGACAAAAAGAGTATTACTTTTCTATAAATGCACCACTTTTTGGAATTATTTAACCGATCAACTGTTTAAAAATCGATCTGTTTAAAAATCGATTGAGAATCGTTCAGAAACCATTTAATCTATTAGACATAACTGGTTAGAAACTGATTAACCATTTAACCATAACCTTTTATAAAATTGATTAATCGAAACCGATTAGTAAAAAATTACGGTTTTGAAAACCTTAATCCATTATTAATCGGCTCATAATTATTATGATTTTATTTATCAGAACCGAAAAGATTAAAAATGGAACCAAATACCCAAAACCGGGCCGATTTACATCCTTAATTGTAACCGTTTAAGAAACCAATCAATTGCAACCGTTTATTAAACAATTGCGGAAAGTAACCGACTAGTAATAGGTTTCATTCCAATCATTTTAACCGTAATCGATTAAAAACCGAACCGTCAATCCGAGTCAAATCAATTAACATCTTAACATTTTGCTCTGAGAAGTCATCAACAATGCAACAACAATAATGCAACCACCCAAATCTGTATCCATTAGCTGGTCCCAACTACAGCGTATAGAATGACGCGATTCTTCTCTATCTTACGTAATTTTCTTTGTTACATCATCGCGAGTCGTATCATATTTTAAAGTTTTCTATCAATTAGCACCTTATCCAGTGTTTCACAATTTATATTTCCCTACATTCGCTTCAACCAGTCCACTTTTGGCAAGTCCAAACCATAACAAACTTGACCCTCTCTCATTATATCTTCCATTGTCATCAAACCAACTTGTCATCGTATAACTTCATCATGGATCCTATCATTTCTTATGCATTCCCCTCAACATTTTTTCCTATATTCACCATCATCTTGGGTACATCTCGCTACTAAATTACTCGACACTCCAACCCTATGCCCCATACAATATCGTAGGCCAAACAACTGTCTTGTAAAATGTCTTGACTAGTATTGTAGCATCACATAGTAGACGAGTTGTGCTCTTCATATGAGTATTGAATAACGTCATCATCCAACTCTCATCATCATGCAATGTCAAACCATTATGTTATGACCATTCCTGTTCAGAACACATCCCATATATTCTACCTATACGCTACTAAACTCTGAACTCTCTGTCTTGTATCGATCCAGTAAAACAAACATCAGCAAATAGGAGTCACCATGGGAGCTCATCCTACAATAAGCGCCTAGTATTTCATCCATAACTGATGCAAGATACTATAGAATTCACGGTTATCCCTATGATAAGCCTACCTCCATTGGAAATAAAATCCATTTCTTCAACATTTTGTTCCAACAGAAACAGCAACTCCCTCATACATCTCTGGCACAACGTCGATATCTAACAAGTCTTTTCTTTTCTGAAGTTCTTGAAGTTACAGCTCGTGAGACCAAGCCATACACGTCTTTTCAAATCCTAAAACGCCATGTGCAAATCCATTTTTGTTCATTATGTTGCTCCACAAAACATCTCAACAGGGATATAGCTTTCGGTATTGACCTTCCAGGAATGAATTCAATTCTATCCTCTCCTGCCTCAGTCACTTCCCTCTACATCTTTTCCATTTTCATGACTTTATAGTGTGGCATATAGGCTCAATTCATATATCGCTCGCCCAACTTTGAATATCTCTGTTGTTCTAATAGGAGTACATGGAAATCAAGGTGATCAGCATTTTCTTGCTGCTCAAAAGCTTTCTCAATCAATTGATTCCCACATCCCCAGAATCTTTCACATTTCAATGGGGATTTCATCTTAACCGATGGATTTGTCGAAACAACAATGGTCAGAGAATATTTGTAGCAAGTCTAGCAGGTCGAAAACTATATAGCCTGAGAGATCCACACCTAAAATCAATCGAAAACCATTGAAGCAGCACATTATTACTTCATATCGCAACAAGGATCCCCAATTTCCCACAACGGCTTTACCGTGCATTTGACGTGAGAAAAATAGGTTGAGACAAGTCCACATCTCATCCAAGATGACAATAGCCATCAAATCCTATAATTCTCAAAAGGGAACTCAGAGAAACACAATGCAAATCCACTGATCAAAATCACACGCACTCAAAGCCGTGTAACCATCTACGAGGTACACAATCTTCGTATAAGCAGTCATACAATCAACACGAAAAACACAAGCAAGAATCCCATTTCATTTCATATCAGCTCAGTTCAGATCATTGCAGCGGCGTCGGAGCAACTGCTCGGACTCGAAGTGGGGTAAAAGATACGATAACGAGAAAACAAGCAGGAGAAAGTGAACAAAAAGAGGGGAAATGGATAGAGAGGAGTGAAGGGGCGGGCTCACTGTAACGGCGAGAGACGGCGGCGTTGAGCGACGAAACGGCGGGGGGGAATCGGCGGCCGGCGAGCTAGGGTTTTGACCGGAGCCTGGGTGTTGTTAGAGTCCTTCCCCCGAGGCTGGGACAGATGATGGAGGACTGGAGTTCTTATAGATATTGAGCGATAAATCAAATTTTTTTAATCTAGGAAAACCAACAGTACAAGTGCAGTTTATTTTTTAATCTTTGCATTTCACGTGGGGCTAACAAAAACAGAGAATAACAGACTTGATCAAGGGCTGAGAAGGACTACAACACCTCTGTAGTTGTTTTCTTACGGCAAACAATCCAATTGCATTCTATTTCACAAATCTCTTGTGCGCCAGGTTCTTCTTAGGAATCACAACCAATTTCTTCATTTTTATTTAGTGGGTTATGAATAAATAAATCAGATAAAATTACATTTGGTGAAGCCAAAAATAAAATGTCCATCTTAAATTTTTTGGTGGGACAATTAACGTCAGGGACAAAAGGTGAAGAATGAAACTCAAACTCAAGAAACACCCGATTTTGTATTTCAGTTTTTAAATTCATATACTTTTCAAAACCACGTTGGAACTCAATCTGATGGAACTCAAGACTATCTTACCATTGTAGATGTTTTTTTTCACAAAATTTTCAAGTACTCATATATTTTCATCGATGATCATTTATGAAATTACACATGTTTCATATATACAACAACAACAAATCAAATCTTTATCCTATCAAATGGGATGGGTTACATGAATACGACGGCGTCATTCCAGTCTGTCATGTACATCATCTTCTATAAGATTATGATAGACCATATCATGCTTCAAGATTTCTCTCATAATCTTTTTAGATTTCTCTCGTCGTCTCTTGACATGTGTTAACTCCCAAGCTTAACATCTTCTAACAGAAGGTGTGACTGATCTGCGTTTCACATGAGCATACCATCTTAGTCGTGACTCCCTTATCTTATCTTCTACTGGAACCATATCCACTTTTTGTCTGATAACTTCATTTCGTATCCTATCTATTCTTGTATGTCCACACATCCACCTTAACATTTTTATCTCGTTTACACTCATTTTCTGTACATCCTATCACTTAATTGCCCAACATTCTGACTCATACAGCATCGCTAATCAAATAACTGTCTTGTAAAACTTTTCTTTTAACTTGATAGGTATTTTAGGATCACATAACACCCCTCAAGCGTCCTTCCATTTCAGCCAATCTGTTTTAATCCTATGATCAATATCTGCATCAATTTCTCCATTTTTATGTAGCATCGAACCTAAATATTTAAAAGAATCCCTTTTAGGACATATATTCCATATATCATTAATGAAAATCATTTATCCATGAAAGGGTGATCATTTGTTATCTCAAGCATGCTAAATGTTCCCTTAGATTTGTAATTGTACACATATATGTTTTGTCGATCCCAAATCAAGTAAACTATACTAATACTCCTTCCTCTTATGAAAATCACAGTATTTTGTTTTTCTATATTTTAAATTGTTGAATGATTAAGCATTACCTATCACAAGTTTATAATGAAATGTTTAACAAATGTTTAAAATACATAGTACAGTAACTCTATATTAAGAAGAAAAAAAATGTGATGATCTTGTTTCATGACATGATCAAATATTGGAGTACTGGAAAATTTAGGTGTTTGATATCGTTTATGATTTCTATTTTCTATTTTCGTTTCACTTACTGATGAAATAGAAATATTTATTTCTGTTTTCTGTTTTCTAATTCTTAAATTGATGAAACGAAAGTTGAAAATAAAAATCCAAGAAAAATGCTTTTTTGTTTTTGATTCCTGATTCATTTGTTTTCAATTTTTTTTTTACAAAAAATCACTTTATTTTATAAAGTGATTTTGCTTTTTATTATTGGTTCTCTATTTCTATTACTGGTTTTGATTTTCACAGTTTTGATAGTGATATCAAACAGTCCCTTAATAATTTGGAGGTTGTTTGATATCAATGTGTAAAACTGTGAAAATCAAAATCTTGAATGGTGCACACTGATGAAACATGAAACAACAAAATAGAAATCAAAAACAAAAACAATATCAAACAACCCCTTATTTATTAATAAATGATTCTATTATAATTTTGGTGGCAGAACCATTTTGTTATCTGATTCAAGTAACACTCGGCTACAATATTATAACACTTTCGAATTTAAAGTAATATTGTATTATTTTAAAATATTATTTTCTCTATCTCATATATTTTATAACATGTATGTATTCTGTATTATTATATACGTATAAATATAAGTCTCGTTTTCATATCAAATCACGTTTGAACGTTTCGTAACATATATTAAATTGAAATACGTAATTTATATAATTATTCATGTTCCATGATAAAACTATTAAAAATTATATTTAATTATCGTTATATAATATCAAATTTTATATCAACATACGTATAAGTTTAAAACGTTATAAAATAAAAGGAGGGAGTAATTCTCTATTTTCTGGATTAACATTTGCGTCTTAACTTTTGATAATTGGACACAAAAGTGGGAGTCCTCTTTCTTCAAGTTGCAGAATCAGAAGCTCAAAGTGAAAATATCGTTCTAAAATCAAGAGAACAGACAAAATCAAGAAATGGACTCCTCCGCCGCCGATGAGATCACCTCCACCTCCACCACCACCACCACGACGCCACCTCCGCCGACCGCCGCCAAGGAGTGGGAGAACATCAGGGACGACGAAATCATGCGGCAGCAATCGGAGATCCAGGCTGAGCAGGCAGACAAAATCCCCTTCGTCGCCGACAAGGTCAAACCCTAGAAATCCAATCACTCACTCTCTCACTCACTAACTGTCGCAGTTCTTGTGCTCATGCTTGTTTCTTGCTCGCAATGATTGTATTGTTGATCGGCGTTTCGATTTGATACGGACCATCTCGATCGGTTGCGTGTGCTTTTATGTGTTGTATTAGCTTGTGATCGAAATGATGACTGCGACGTGATGTGTGATTCATGTGATTCTTTGGTTTTGATGGTTTTGAGTGTTGTTGAAACCCTAGAAATCTCCGAGAGAAATCAGAGTACTGCTTGCAAGAAACAAGCGTGAGGAGTAGGAACTGGTTATTGGAAGATGTTGTCTCGATTTGACGATCTAGATTATGTACATTGCTATCTACAACAACAACAACAAATCAAACCTTTGTCCCTCGACGACGACGACGTCATTCCAATCTGTCATGTACATCATCTTCTGTAAAATTATGATTGGTCATATCATACTTTAAGGTTTCTCTCATGGTTTTTTAAAATCTCCTTCGTCCTCTCTTGACATGTGCTGACGTCCAAACTTCACATCTTCTAACTGAAGCTGTGACTGGTCTGCGTTTCACATGAACATACCATCTTAGTTGTGACTCCCTCATCTTATCTTCTATTTGAGGCACACCCACTTTCTGTCTGATAACTTCATTTCGTATCCTATTTATTCTTGTATGTCCACACATCCATCTTAACATTTTCATCTCGTTTACACTCATCTATGTACATTGCTATCTACATTGGTGTGAATTTTTTCTGTTCTATTTGCTGTGTGTTTTGTTAGTTAGTATTAGCTTGTGATCGGGATGACGTCAACTATGTGATCCGTTATTTGTGCAAGGTTCTTTGATTTCGATCTGTGACGTGCTTTGTTATATGTAGTATTAGTTTGGTGGTGATGGCTCTGACTGTTGTTGAAACCCTAGAAATCCTCCGAGAGAAATCGGAGTACTGCTTCCAAGAAACAAGAGTGAGGAGCAGGAACTGCTTAGTGGGAGATGCTGTCTCGATTTGATGACCTGTCTCATGTACATTCAATAGATTGTCATCTACATTGGCGTGAATGTTTTCTGTTATAGTCGTTGCATCATGCATGTTCTGTTAGTGTAGTATAAGCTTGTCATCGTAAAGATGGCAACCGATGTGATCCGTTAGTTATGCAAGGTTCTTTGATTTTGATGGAGTTGATTTTATTGATGTTGTATCTTGGACTCTGGATTGGTTCTTGGCCGTGTACCTTGGGTTGTGAGCATGAATGGAGTGATTTGTGGTTTGTTGTAGGAGCCTCTTGATGCCTTGGCAGCTGAGTATCAATCAGGGAGTTCTATATTGCTTGAGAAAATTAAGGTTTGTGTCATCTAGTCGACTCCATTTTGGATCTTGCGAACATGAGTTTTTTTGTAGGTATGATGGTTGTTTGGTTCTGGTGCAGATTCTTGGTAATCAGTATTCTGCGATTAGGCGAACTCGAGGGGATGGAAATTGCTTTTTCAGAAGTTTTATGTTTTCGTACTTGGTATATATGTCCATTTGATATGGCATTTTTTTTATCTTTTTTCTATCCTTGAAATTTTAAACTGTATTTTTTAGAAATTGTGACTCTGACTTGCTGAATAGGAGCATATCTTGGAAACACAAGACAAAGATGAGGTTGAGCGTGTCAAAATTAATGTAGAAGGATGCAAGAAGACACTTCTAAGTCTGGGTTACGCAGAATTCACGTTTGAAGATTTCTTCGGGGTAGGACGCTATTTTATTTTTCTTCTCTTTATTTGATCATATCCTTTATCGATCATTTTCCTTTGTTGATCATTTCGATTATTGATCGTTTCAGGTATTGATCATTTCCTTCATTGATCATCTGTCAAGTATTATTGTTAATATCTGAAGATGTCCACAAGTAGTATTCTGTAAATGAAATCTAGAATCTGAAAGCTAAGATCTTGTAGAAAAGCTTAAAGGTTTTTACATTTTGTAATCATGTGTTCTGAGAAGGAAAAAGGAAACTAGATTCCGTTTACAGATGGAATGCATATGACTTAATGATCACCTCGTGATTTGGTTTGTGTGGAAGTCGACTAGGGAGTAGGGGTGCAACCAGTCTTTTGTCACATCATTAATATCTTTACAATGTACTCATTGCTCAAGACAACTAGCAGACACGAGTATACCAAGCCTCTGCAATATTTGGGCTGTGAGTTAATTACTTGGCATTCAAAAAGAAATGTTGAAAGTGCCATGCCAGTTTATCTTCTCTGTTTATTTTACGCTCATGTGTGTGCTGATCAATACACGTAGATAGCCTAACTTTGACAGAATAAAGGTCAGATGATCTAGTGCACTCAACTTGGATTATTCATGCAAAGCCAAATTCGTCAAGTTAGCAACCATTTCCATCAAAGGAAGATGATTGAATGAGTATCTGCAGCATATTTGCATTTTATCAGTTCCAACCCTGAGCTTGTATCTCATATCAACCCAGAAAAATGGAACTGAACCTGTGTCAATGCTTTCAGTTATTCCTGGAGCAGCTCGAAAGTGTGATCCAAGGGTGTGATACTTCAATAAGGTACTTTATGATCCTTTTCCGTTATGAGTTCTTTCCATGACGGTCAGTAGCTTCTTCCTCTTGTTATCTAAAAGGAATGATTTTCACCTTTATAGTTTATTCTCCTGTTTCTGCACTGTTGCATTTTAGTCACAATGAGCTTGTACTAAGGAGCCGAGATCAGTCTGTATCAGACTATGGTGAGCGACAGTAAATGGGTTTTCATCTACTGTTCGTTCCATGAATCTCCATTGACATTATTTGTTGGCCAGTTGTAATGTTCTTTAGGTTCATTACATCTGGAGAGATAAGGAAGCACTCGGAGTTCTTTGAACCGTTTATATTGGGATTGACAAATAACACTGTGGATCAGGTTGGTTTTCTCCTCTCAGAGTTCTCTTACTACGATTCATGAATGAAGATAATTATCTGTTTACTAGTGGGATGTTTGTCAGATGTGCTTACCTGTCTGTTGAGAAAATATTTACTCTTTCTCATGCAAAGAATTTTTCCTTTATTTAGTTTTGCAAGTCGTCAGTAGAACCTATGGGTGAAGAAAGTGATCATATCCATATTATTGCTCTATCTGATGCATTGGGAGTGGCAATTCGTGTTATGTACCTCGATCGAAGTTCATGTGATACTAGTGGCGTCAGTGTAAATCACCATGATTTCATCCCTGAAGAGGCAACCAATGCTGCTGTTAATGGCTCCCAAATCAAGCCCTTCATAAATCTCCTCTATCGTCCAGGCCACTATGATATCCTGTACCCCAAATAGTGCATGCTGGCTCTGGTAAGTATTATCCTTTTTGAGGTTCATGGCTTTCATTGTTGGTGCAAGTTTACTCAGTTGACTGTATATGCGCCATGTGACCGCATCGCTTGCAGAGTGCTGCCTGTGACTTCACTTGTTACTGGATGTGTAAATGCACCAGTGCGTCAGCTTAGTGCCACTAGGAAGACAAATGGCTTTGACCTTAACTAGTATCTATTCTAGTCCACTGCTGGTTCACACTTCAAAGTAAAGAACCTTGATAAAATACCAATAGACACTACTAGAAAGTAGAAATGCGGCGGCAACATGACTTTAGCATCTGTGTCATGCGTAATATATCCAGGACACTCGATCCACTGACATTTCTTTGTGTTATGGATAATTGCATCATTATCTTTTTCTTCTCCAATGAATGATAATTACAATTGCATCATTATCATGATTTCAGACTTACTGATGCAAAGCTATATGGATTTTTATGCAGGCTGAAGGAAAGCCAATAACCTTGAGAGTTGCAATCTTCAGCGGTTTGCTGTGTTGTGGCCGTTTGGGTACTCGATCTTCTGATTCATTTCCTGGTTAAGTGGCTTGCCATCGGGTGGGTTCAAGGATGCTATGCAGATGTTGTAAGAAGACAAGTCTTATCCTGTGTTTGTTGGATAGTTCAATAGCCATGGTAATGTAGCAAATATCTGTTCTGCTATTCTCCATCGATGCCACTGTACGACACTTCTTCATCCGTCTTGTTTTCATTGAACCTGCTGAATTGGAGTCATTTTAAGAGGAAAAGAAAGATTGCTATGCTCTCTTGCGGTGAATTGTTCTCGATTACGTTCACCTTTGTACTGTGAATCGAACAACCAATTGTCCTTTGTATCCATCTCCAACTCATCAGAGTTTCTTGTGAATAGTTGTTTCAGAAGTTGCTCATTGTCATCTAGATCCGAGAAGTTGCTCTTTAGGTTCTCCTATCATATTACTATCTCAATGGTCCAATCTTGATAGACACAACCACCTTCGGCCAATACGCTTACAATATAGCACAGACTACATTCCAGAAACACGCAAAGAAACCGCAACCCGCTAATCTGATGAGAAGTTTTCATACACCAAAATTGTTAAAAGAATAACTGGTTGTAATGTCAAAAAGAAAAAAAAAAATGCCTCTATCCAGATCAGCCACGATGAACACCAAGATACAACACAAAATCTCAGGTACATAGGGACAAAATTGCAAGCATCAGAAGCCACCTTCTTGTCGGAGCGGATGCCTCTGCTAGATGCAAGTTCAGGTACTTAACATGTTGTCTACATTGTACATGATAATCTAATTCACAAGATCATCCCAAAACTTCTGAAGCTCGAGTTTGGTTCCTCGCCCAGAATCTTGGCATATGATTACTATATAACAGGAAGAACTTGAGAACCTTTCGAGATCTGGCCGAACATTTCACCTTTCCGCCATTTAAGAGCAGTACTAGTATCTTCAGCAACTCCGGACTAGAAATCAGCAATAATTACTCGATGTATATTTCTAATGTTAGCGTTACCGGAAACCCAATCTACTCAATCCGACTCCTTTCCTGATCCTGAAGATGAGTCTCCAGTAGAAAATTCTTCCTTGTCATCCAAGTTTTGTTGATTGTCCTCATTGTTATTGCCTCTTCGCTTGCTTGTTTGGGTTCGAATGTTGGCGCCCACTGGAAAAGATATCTGCAAACAAAGAATGATATCCACTATGTAACCTCGAGCTCGGTCTTTGTCAGATAATCATGTCAACAAGTAAAGGTCAAAAGTTCGATTCTCTCTGAAGAGGGTATCCGACTGTGCCTGGGATAAGGCTAGGCACAACCTCCATGCCGCAAACGCCCGCCATAAGCGGGGCCTTTTGATATGGCTATGGTTGTTTATAAGTGCACTATACAACATATGATATCCGAGCTTGCTACGAAGATGGTCTTGATATTTTGTGTCCATTAAAGGGTTTGGACATGAAGACCTACCTGTTCTCCAGCACTGGGGCCATCGGTATGGAAAAGAATAGGTTGGCATCGCTTATCCTCATTCATCAAGCTAGAATTCTGGAAGTGTGCAATAAGAGCTTGTTTTCCTTGTATGCGGGCATA
>JAOVYX010016741.1:0-23856 GCA_035668315.1 Drosera spatulata
CGGGATTACACATTATTATATGGAATAATGACTTGTATCGTTTAGGTAGCTTCCTTAGCTTCTATACCTACAAAACCGTTTGGTTTGTTTGGCCTTGTCATGGAGTGGGTCTATGACGGCATAACGTCACGTGCCAGACATTCCGGATTTCGGGGCGTTACAGCAATAGTTGAATCTATGCACAGAGTTTCGTTATTGTTCATAGCAAGTTGGTGGGAGAATGCAAGAGGTTCATTGTAAGTTAGAAACAGTCGAATAGTGAACTACCTCTTGACTTTGACAACATGGGTCACCAAGGGAAGACAAGACTCAATTTTGTTAATTGACAGCGTAGTGTGAACCAATATAAATCACTGTGTTCTTCATTGATTTATTTTTAACTATTAGATTCCCATTAAAAACTCAAGGATATCAAAAAGAGACACAAATCTCTACTAAAAACTATTTCCGCTACTCCACAGTGCATAAGTCTATATATTAGCATTGTTAGAGTGCACACAAAGAGATATTGAAAAAAATTCTAAATAGCGTCTCCAATCCCCCTTTTTTTGGTATATTATTGTATACTCTGAAGTGCATATATGTCAGTGTTTAGCTCGATTCATACACAATTTTATCATGTTTTTATACACCATTTTGATGTCATTGTATCTGTATTCATATGGATTCTAGTCTGATTTGCTATATTCGCAAGCTTTGATGCTTTTGTGTGATTTGTAGGAGGAAACAAGTAATAGAATGGTTAAAGACGGTGAAAATTGAGAGTGATCGAGCAGAGAACGAAGCGGGACAAAACGAGGACGAAACAGGGCGAACCAAAGGGTTCAGGGTGAATCTCAAAGCGCCCAGGCGCAGCCTTGTTCCAAGCTCGGGCACCGTTCATCGTGGATAAACTGGTTAAGGGAAAACTTTGAAGCGCCCGGGCGCAACCATGTTCGACGCCCGGGCGCGGTGTCGAAACCCCAACAATGTCTGTTCAGGAAGTGCATCAAAGTGCCCGGGCGCCTTGAACGGCTAGGCCCGGGCATGTATGTCGAGAATCATTTATGACAAAACGACTATAAATACTCCCTTTTAGTCTCAAATCACATTCATTTAGCATCATACAAGATAATACACGAAAAGCAGGGTTTAGAGGTGATTTTGGGAGACGTGACGGCCACGATTTCAAGATGATCGAAGCGACATTGAAGATCTTTATCTGAGCGATTCGAATTTCGTCTCATGATCGGTTTAGTATTCTTGACTTGATTTGATTACCGTTTGTACTGTGATGGTTTTCATGCATGTTAGGTGTTTGTTGTATTGTCTTAGTACTCGAATCATGAGCTAAACGTTTTTTAGGGTTATGATATAGTTGGATGATTGTATTGATGTCACTTTTATCTTGTTAATCGAGTTTTTATTGTTTTGTGGATATGATATATGGTTATGCTTAATGCTTCGACGAATTTGTTAATCTTGTTTGCATCGATTATCGTAAGCTCAACAAGACCACAAGGAAGGATCACTTCCCTCTACCATACATTGATCAAATGCTTGATAATTTGATGGGCTATTCTTACTACTGCTTCCTCAACGGGTACTCCGGTTACAATCAAATCACTATAGCACCGGAAGACCAAGATAAGGCGACCTTCACATGTCCCTATGGTACCTTTGCATATAGGAGGATGCCTTTCAGGTTATGCAACGCACCGACCACCTTCCAACGATGCATGATGGCGATATTCTCAGACATGGTGGAGTTCTACACTGAGGTATTCATAGATGACTTCTTCGCTTTTAGTGCCTCTTATGATTCTTGTTGGCAAACCTTACTCTTGTACTCAAACAATGTGTCGAGACCAATTTGATCTTGAATTGGAAAAAGTGCCACTTCATGGTTTGGTAAGGCATAGTCTTGGGGCATAAGGTATCATCAGGACGCATTGAAGTTGATAGGGTGAAGATTGATGTGATTGTCAAGCTCCAATCGCCATCAAATGTTAAAGGTGTTTGAAGTTTTTTTGGACATGCTGGGTTCTATCAACGATTTATTAAGGATTTCTCGAAGATCACTAAGCCCTTATGAAACTTACTTGAGAAGGATACTCCCTTTGTCTTTGATGACGAGTGCCTAAAAGCATTCGAGCATCTTAAGAGGGCACTAGTATCCACTCCGATAATGGTTGCACCTTCTTGGGATCTCCGTTTTGAGTTGATGTGCGATGCTAGTGACTACGTCGTTGGGACGATGTTGGGATAACGCAAGGACAAGGTCTTCCATTCTATCTACTATGAAAGCCAAACTCTCATGGGTGCTCAACCCAACTATGCCACAACGGAGAAGGAACTTCTTGCTGTAGACTTTGCCTTCGACAAGTTCTGCCCATACTTGATCAGCATGAAGGTAATTGTCTACACCGACCACTCCGCAATCAAGTACCTTATTGAGAAGAAGAATGCAAAGCCAAGACTTATTAGATAGGTTCTTCTACTCTAAGATTTTGATTTGGAGTTCAAGGACAAGAAAGGGATGGAGAATCATGTAGAGGATCATCTTTCTAGACTGGAGAAGAATGAAGGACATGGTGAAGAGTTCGTGCTTATCAAAGAGTCGTTTTCAAATGAACAACTCTTCGCGATGGATGTGAGCATTGCCCCATGGTACACGAACTTTGTGAATTATCTTGCAAGCGGATTGTTTCCCCCGGAGCTTTATAGTCAACAAAAGAAGAAATTCTACATGATGTCTCTTCTATATGTAGGATGAGCCATGTTTGTTCAAGCATTCCGCAAATAAGATGATTAAAAGATGTGTGTCCGAAGAGGAGATGTCCGACATTCTTTTCCATTGCCATTCTTCGGAGTACGGAGGCCACTTTGGAGCAAACAAGATGGCAACTAAGGTATTAGCTTCGGGTTTCTATTGGCCTTCCTTGTTCAAAGATGCACATACTTTTGTTGCAACTTGTGATAAATGCAAACGAACCGGGAATATCTCCTCTCGGAATGAGATACCCTTGAATATGATGTTGGAGGTTGAGCTATTCGATATATGGGGCATCAACTTCATGGTTCCTTTCCCGATGTCATTCAAGAATCAATGTATTCTTGTAGCGGTGGACTATGTATTCAAGTGGGTCGAGGCGATAGCTACTCTAACTAATGACGCCCGGGTGATAACGCAATTCTTAAAGAGAAACATCTTTATAAGATTTGACATCCCTCGGGCAATCATTAGTGATGGAGGGATGAACTTTTACAATCGACAATTTGATTCTCTCTTGACAAAGTATGGAGTCCGACACAAGGTTTCCACACCGTACCATCCTCAAACGAGCGGCCAAGTCAAGATTTCCAACCATGAATTGAAGAAGAATCTTGAGAAGACTGTCAACGCTTCACAGAAAAATTGGTCGAAGAAACTTGATGATGCACTTTGGACCTATCGCACGGCTTTCAAAACACCGATAGCTACTTCGCAATATAAATTGGTGTTCGGAAAGGCATGTCACTTACCGGTCGAGTTGGAGCATCGACCTTATTAAGCGACCAAATTCTTGAACTTCGATATGCAAGAGGCGGGTGCGAAGCGACTTCTTCAACTCAATGAGCTTGATGAATTCCGCCCTCAAGCCTATGAGAACGCCAAGATCTAAAAGGAATGGGTAAAGGCATGACATGACAAGAAGATTCTAAACCCGGATTTCTATCCGGGGCAAAAGGTTCTACGCTACAACTTTAGCTTGTGACTCTTTCCGGACAAGCTGAAATCTCGATGGTCGGGTCCATTCATTTCCTTATGGTGCCATTCAACTCAAGAGCAAGGATTCCACGTTCAAAGTAAACGGGCAATGGTTAAAGGCCTTTTTTGATGGAAACTTCAATAGCTCACCATTGACGCTCAACTTGAAGGATCCTTGACGCACTTGACATTGTCGAGTTGAGGACGTTAAACCAAGTGCTGCGTGGGAGGCAACCCACGAGGGAGTTTTCTTGTTTTCAATAAGTCAATTCGACATAGATAATTAGTTCGTTGTGTGTTTTGTTGTGTTTTGTTCGTAGGTACCAAGTTGAATAAAGAAGCTTATGATGATCATCAAGACATGCTTCGAGGCGAGAAAAGGGTAATTCGTAGCGAGTCATTAGGAAAAATGATAATCAAACATAGTATGTGCTTCATTTCCCTTGATTTTGATGGTCGACGTTGAATTTAGAAGGTATACAGAGATTTGTGTGAAGCACCCAGGCGCAGGAGTGTAAAGTCACTCCCGAGTGCAGCCTTGAAAACGAGAAAACATCTAACCAAGTGTTTCATCAAAGCGCCTGGGCGTAACATCACCCACGCACGAGCGCGCAACTCAAAAATCAAAAAACATCCATTCAGTGAATTTTACAAAGGGCCTCGGTGCGGTGTCAATCACGCCCAGGCACGATCCAGAAATCCCAAACTCCAAAGCTTCAGGATTTTAATCAATGCGCTCGGACACGGCGTCAATCACGCCTGAGCACGGGTTCAATTTCTGGCCTTTAAAAGCTGTGAACCCCTAGCATGTTCTCCCTTTCTTCACTTGCACACACGATTCTTCCAACCCAAACGCATCCAACACCCTAACTTTATCATCAATTTGCACGAATCTTTGTCTCCCAATCCAAATTCACAACTTAAACAAGGTAATTAAATCCCGCTCTTTGAATTCATTCACTTTTGTGCAGATTGATTGAGTTGGATTGATGTTGTTTAGAGTTAGGGTTTGGATTGATTTGGATTGTGTTAATGACTATTGAATTGCTTGTAATGGAGGAAAGGGATGATGACTTGGATGTGTTGGAATTGCCCTTGATGTAAATTTAGGGTTTTATGTCACAAAAACACGACGTTTGACTTGCGATGCATCCCTAATAATATCATAATCATGTATTGAATTCATGTGTAACATTTCTTGCCTGAAATTCATTCATTTGTACGACTCATGGCACATTACTAACTAGTGTTGATTTTAGGTATCATGGCCAGTGGATGCGACAAGGGTAAGGATGTTAGGACGTCGAGAAGCAAGCGCGTCCGCACGGGCACGAGCACATCCATCGCCACACCGATTTCGGTCTACCATCGAGCCTCGCCATTTTCACCTCCCGAGAAGTGGCTGAACGTTTCTAACCAATCTTTGCTCGGGAATGCATTGTTAAGAGGGTAGTGGGCACACCCTACTTTGAGGATTGGATCGGCAGTCAAGGCTGGCATGTATTCCATCTACAGCGTCATCTGGCATAGAAATCACTCGTGAAAGAATTGTATGCAAACGCAGCCGACACTACCGAAAGCCCCTTCAGTGAGGTCCGAGGGGTGATAGTGTCATGGGGCGAGGATGCAATTAATGAGCTCTATGGGTTTCCTGAGCCCCAACTTGACTACCCACCTATGGTTGACGACCATATCAACCTAGTCACCGCCCGCACTCTCAAGGTCATCACTAACCATCTGTGCGGGCAGCTTTCCCAAGTCCGATGGATATTTGACGCATCAACAAAGATCCTACCCATCCACTTCGATGGGAGTTTCCTCACCACGGAAGCTCGTATTATACAACACCTTGTCATCAACAACATCCTTCCCTTCAGGAATCGCTCGGAGGTCACTACTACCAAGACGCACCTCATTCTTATGCTATTGCGTAAGGAGAGGGTAAACTTGGGCCAAGTCCTATTCTCCTCCCTTTAGGAGTATGTTCGCTGTTTCAAGAGCAACCATACTCTCCTCCGTGTGGCACACCCCCATCTCAAAGCCGAGGTTGTCACCAATGAAGCAAACATCGGCCTCAAGGGTTCAAAGTTCGATAAGAACTGGATCGATCGGATCCAGCGTCAACCCCGCAACAACCTTATGGCCGATGCGCCACCAGCAAAGGAGGACGTCGGTGATGATGATGAGGATGAGGATGTACCCACACCACTACAGATTGAGGGCCCGTCGGACATGGGAACTTGCATGGGGCGGATGGAGGACGACATAGCAAGCCTCCAGGCGAAGATGGCGAAGATCCGGATGGACCAAGTGGACCTCTGGACGATGCTGGTGCAAGGGTTCCAGCACACTTGGGACTCTGAAGATATTCTCCTGTACCAATTCCACACTTCCATCCGGGGGGGGGGGACCGTAGACACATTCTACGAGCTCCTTCCGAGTATATGCTTCCATCTCGGCGGCCAGGAGCGCATCAAAGGGATAAGGGTCCATCGTGTTTGCATTACCACGTCGAGGTTGTATCACTCAAACTCTTTTTCTTCTTGCCTTTCTTTCGTATTCGGAGCATGCTTTCTAATAAGCTTGGGAGAGGGAGTCGGAGTTAGATTAGTGGTGTCGTGTCGTATCTAGGGTTAGAGTTATGTCCATTTCTTTTCATCGACATGTACTTAAATTTCAAAACGTGTTTTGATATATTAATGAATTTGATTTAAATTAAGTTGAGTCTTGAGTTAGAACTTGTTGTACTTGAATTAAGAAGTTTGACGAATCTTAGGAAGCATGAAGATGCATTTAAACGCTTCAACAAGACGACGAGAGGGTGTTATCCTACAACTGGGACGGCCCAAATTGATATCCCCATCAAACTTATGGCGGAACTCCATCCGACATCTCACTTGGTTGTACTTAAAACAAAAGCACGATTTGGGGGGAGTCAAACATGGGAGTGAGGCAATGATAGAATTAGACCCTTAAAACACATCGAGCTTGAAGTTATTAGGTACTCGGTTGTTGGTAAGACGGAGAGGTGTGCAATTGTTGATCATTGATATCCCATCATTGTGTTGCCATAAACCCTAAGACCTCCTTTACCCAACGCTAATCGCCTCTATTTTTATCCCTTGCATCTTATATGTATGCGATGTATTGTTTGATTGGGCATATGCACACTCGACATTGGATTTGCTTTCGATTTGTCATGCCATGAAAATCCACTAAAAGAACCCTTTGAACCATATTTAGTGAATGAGTCAAGACGACGATAGGGGGTTACCTATTGTATTGGGTGGTTCGCTTGGTTATAACAATGTATTATGGTACACAATATGCCAAGGTTGAAGAGCCTTTATTCGTTCATTACTTATGTAAAACGGCGCAGAATATGTCGAGGTTTTGGTGCCATGTTCTTTGTTATATGCTCGGAAAAAAAAAAAAAAAACAAGCAAAAAGATATCGTTCAATGTTTCGAAGTTATTGTAACTCGAGTAATCACCAATCCGAATAATGGGGTGACTCGAGTTTGTTGTATAGGTGACTAAGTGTGGTCGTTGTGTTTTTATGCAAGGCATAATTCCTTGATGGGGATGGGTTTAAATGTTCGTCGATGTCTTGACTTACACTATATTCCTACCCTTTTACATCGAGCTGTCAGTACAACACTATTTTTTAAAATATAAAAGATCTATTTATAGTACATAGATGCAAACTAAACTAATTTTATATGCATTTCACCAACAAGCCCTTATTAAATCAAACACAAGTGGAGTTCGAATTTATCACTACTCCCACCGTCCCAAATAAATTACAACACATTATTAAATATGGATGTCCCACATACATTATATCAATTCTGCCATTGGAAAATTTTGAGTATTTAAAACTACAAAATATCCCTACTCTACATCATTATTTTCTTCGTCATTATATGTTATTTATTCACTCATAATTCTAATGTTTCTTTCTCTAATTGTTTTTTGCTCTCTATCCACTTACAAGTTATACCACTCACACAGACACAATAAAAAGAAAACACAAAATTAATGAATTTGTTAATAATTATATCAAGTTAGTACATCATAATTTATCTAAAATACAAAGAGTAATTCATAATTTTAGATAGAAAAATGGGTATGTGAGTCAAGTTCGAGTTTAAGGGGTGTAATTCATGATCCGAACCCTTCCTAACCCCAATCGACAATCGCAAATTGAATGTCTAAGAGCAAGACCAATGATAATAACCATTTTGCAATAGCCAAAGTTATATTTTGACCACAAAAATAATAAGTTTATATAAAATGACAATGTTGTTCTAATGCTATTGTGTTATATTTTACCTTGAAGACTGGTCAGTAGTTGATCAATGATGATGAGCAAGCCACATCTACAAGTTTCATCAGGATGGATGAATGGATAAAATAGCATTGCCATCTTTAATGTTATATATACAATTCAAATCAGCAAAAGCTAAAATTTATGTACGAAAAACACTATTATTGGAGTGAAAATTAATTGAACCATAACTATATCGTTGATTTTTTATTAAATTAGGAAACACCTGGTTCAAAAATATAAACACCAAAAAGAAAAAAAAAATCAACCCTATTAAAAACATCCCAATTTTAGGGAAAACTTTCAACTGTCTTAAATCAACCACGTTTTTTCCTAATTATATTATCGTCTCCGTCCCATAATTTTTACAACGTTTTTCTATCCCCGCATTATTCTGTGAGTAATTTGACAAACTTCGTTATTTATTTAAACGATATGTTTTATATTTTCTATTATCCGAAGTTATAATATATTAATATTTAGTATTATTAATGTTTCATGATTTTTTTTAAAAATAATGTTTCATCGTCCCGTAATTTTAATCAAAACTTATATCGTCATTACATCTGATAAAAAAATTTTGGAACGGAAAAAAATATGACTATAGCAATACTATATGGATATCCCATTGGACAAGCTCTGACGAGATTATATCTTCCAAAACAAAGGCGATATCTCACCTATGTTTTTGCCCACAGACGAACAGAGTGACGCAGAGAGACAGCGAAGAAAAAGAGAGGATCGAAACTCGAGATTGAAGGCCGCCTCCGCCACACACCAACGCCTCTACCTCTAATGGCGGCAACCACTTCCCTGTCACGTGCCCTCATCCTCTCCCTCAAACCCCTCCACTACCTCTCACCCTCTCCCCCCTCTCCTCTCTCCCTCACGACCTCCTTCTCACGTGACTTCATCTCCCTCAAATCATCACGACGCCCCCTTCGCTGCTTCTTCTCCGCCCTCCCAGGAGGCGTCGACGGAGTCGGCGGAGGCGGAGGAGGGGTGTCGGAGACGAGGCGATCGGAGTTTACGCGGGATTTCGCGGTCATATCCAACATGTTGATGAAGATCGAGCCGCTGGATACTTCGGTTGTGAGTCAAGGGGTGTCGGAGAGTGCCAAGGATAGTATGAAGCAGACCATCTCGACTATGTTGGGGTTGTTGCCGTCTGATCAGTTCGATGTTTACGTTAGGGTTGGGAAGGCGCCGTTGGGACGGATACTGGCGTCGTCGATCATCACGGGGTATTTGGATTGGTTCTTGTTGGAATTTGCTGTTAATATATATGATTGCTTGTTATGAGGTTCCGAATCACGGTTCGATTGTGAATGAAACAGAGTGATTCGAGTTCTTGATTGAACGAAGACTTTTATTGTCGTTAGTGTTAAGACCTTTGAATGACTGATGTTGAACTAAAATATGATAGCAGGAAGAGTTAGTTGGTTGAGTTAATTTTCTTTTGCAATTTCACTTATTGTCTTATAAGTCATGTGAAGAAATCTGTTTTGCTCAAGGTCATCTTGACTGAGAATTGGACAGTTGACAAAACTGGAGGGTTGAGTTTAGATTGATTGTTGGTCGTGAAAACATTGTTAGTTCTAGAGGACGTGCATTCTTGAGGGTTGAGTTGCATGATGTAGCTTTGTGACAATCCTCTCAACAATGTTCTAATCACTGGTTTAGTGGTTTAATTCTAGATATAAACAGCCTCAGTAACTATTGAGGTATGTTCGTGTTTATCTTGTGTATGTTATTCCAAGCGGGAGCCTTTAGCATTGGGTAACTTAATTGAAGATGATGTAATATAACTAATTGAAGAAAATGTCATATAAACGCGGTCCTTGGATTTTGTCAAAGCATTTCCTTTAGTCTTTTCTCTGGAGTTATATGCCAAGGAAATTGCTGAAAATGTGCTAATAATTTGAAGTTACTGGAATCTAGTATCACTGCAACATTCTCGTTTGCATGACTGCCAGGCTGTTAAACCTTGGTTTTCTCGAAGGTGTATATAACATTTGTTTGATTCTTTTTATATAGGTATACTTTATGGAATACAGAGTACAGGATATCGTTGATGAGGAATTTCGAGTTGACATTTAATCGTGATGAACCTTGGAGCTTATCCGAGGGGAATGGGGATTCTAAGTCAAGTTTGGGGGTGAGTGTGGGCCTGGATGATGCGCTTCATGTTGATGACAGCATGCAAGGGTTAGAAGAGAGTAACTCCGATATTCTGAAAGGTTTGAGTCCAAAGGCTTTGAATTACATCCAACAATTAGAAGCTGAACTAAGCAGAACAAAGGAGGTGAGCCTGACCTGTCGAGTATCATTCAACTCCCATTTGGCTGAAATTCTTAGTAGCTTGTTGTACAATGAATGGAAGTGGATTAACTCTCTGTTGCAATCCTGTCCATGATGCGAGCACCTTGGGTGCTGAGTTGCTGCTGCTGTTGTCTTGAGAACATGTTTTAACTGTCATAGGTAGGGAACTGCTTGTACTTGGGTGGGACTTCAGGTTGTGGCTTATGCTTGGATAATCAATTTATCGTCATACAACAGTAACAAGACTAGCCATTTAATACCAGATTATGCTGAGTTTTTCCTGAATAGCATGTTTCATGCTCTAACCCATTGATGCTGGAGATTGCACTCTAACTGTCAACTGGTTATTTGCCATGAAGGCAGTGAATTATTCAGCTCACTGTGTTAGTTAGTTTTGATGGCTGTGTGTAAAGCTTGTTTTTTTATTTTTACTGGTATTTTGATACTTCCCTTTATGTATCAACATTCAAAAGAGCCTCGTCTCCTTTGTAAACAGTATAACTTATTTTAGCTCAACGTTCATGCTGTGTCGTGTAGTATCACACTTCGAGTTTAACTCATGCTAGCTTCTTTTCCTGGTGCTTCTGGAAAACTTAAGACATTTTTATCTTAATGGATAAACTATGTGATGGATATTCATTATTCTTTTGTGCTTCTCTTCCTCTTCCTGATCCTTCCAGTTTAAAATAGTGTTATGGACACATTTTTATTCTTTACCGCTGTGAATGACAATCTTTAGTCACAATGAGAGCCAACAGTTTGACTTCGGAGTTAATTATCTGTTTTATGAGTTACTGAATGCCATTCAAAAGCTATTTTAGTAATCACAGTGGCCTTCACTGTATAGCATGCATTTTGCGGACTCTCTGCACAGATAGAGCCAGGTCCTGTCTATTGCTTTTGTGGTGAAGTGGAGGCCTTTGCTTATTAATTGTTAGGAAAGGTTATCCTACAGCGTGGGAAAGTTTTTTTGAACTAGTTCTTGTATGTTGTGGTCAAACTGCACACATTTTTTGGATAAACGTTTGCACACTGTGCTGGAAGATGCTCCTTGGTTGTGCAGTATGCTGAACATGCAGCTTGGTGCTCTGTTCTGCAGCGGCACCTCTCATGCTTCTTCCGTGGGAGCCTTCAATGGCACTGCCTAGGCACATGCCTCATACGCCTCACCTGGCGCTCCCTTATGGTTCTAATTCCTTCCTTTGCATAAGAATTGCTTTGGGACCAAGTAATAATTCAATTCCTAATTTTCCTTATATTCCTTCCCAGGATCTAATCACTCTTACTCTCTGGTGTACTAACGGTGTAGGCCCCTACACATTTCTATTTTGCTCTGGGCTTCTATGATATCTATTTTTGTTCTTCATATTGATGATAATCGGACTGATTGATGTATTACCATGAGTACCTAGTACATATATTTGGCTAAGTGTTGAGTGCTTGCTTGCGTTTATGTTTGTGCCAGTTTGTTCTGTTTGAATGTGTGCTTGGGTTTTAACTGGGTTGATGTGGTGTACCTGTTCCTATAATCCAGGACCCTTTACACATCTGTATTCTGTGCCTGTTGTGCTTTTTGGTGAACTTCCCTCTGTTAGGAAGTATTTAGTCTTACGGTACCTTACTTCAAAAACCTGTGGAATATGTGACACATGATTTATGATGCACCTACAGATGCTATGTGGATTTATTGGAATCATTTCTGTTGAAATTAAGCAGTTCTCTGTTCGTTAATGGCTGTTTCTATTTTCCAGGAACTGAATGCACAGAAGCAGGAGTATAAGCAAATGGATCTGAACAGGCCCAACGAAAACAACTTGTTGGAATATTTGAGGTCCTTGAAAACAGAAATGGTACGTCACAAAGTCTCTGTACCAAGAGCTCTGCAAGTCGGGATTGTCTTGTTAGGATTGACTTCGTGGTTTGGTACAATTCTTCTGCTTAGGTATCTGAACTCTCACGCCCATCATCCACAGAGGTGAAAGAAGTCATCCATCAACTTGCCCAAAACATTAGGCAAAGTTTTTTCAAGGATGTCGCCTCTGAAGTCATGGAAGATAGAGCGAATGAAAACATGGAGGCTCACCGAAATGAAGACAATAAATATTGTGAAACCATTAGCACATCTAGGGATCACCTGGCAAAGCTGCTTTTCTGGTATGAAATTTCTCACATGTTCCAATTGCCCAAGCTCCCCATACGTGAAGATTTGACTTTGTCTTGTGTTGTCAAAACCATTGGTTGCATTCAGCATATTGTTCAGATTTGAAAATTTGAAATACTTGTGATCATATATCTTTATCTCGTTTAGTTCCGTTTATCCTTTACTTCACGACTAGTGTTGTTTAAATGTTTACCATTTGCGCTCCAAGCTGAAAGTGTCGTAAGCTACATTCTTCCCTCACATGTAGAATTGCATCTGCAACTAGGTTGAAAATATCAATTTCTGAGCGTCACATTCTCTTATCGTTGTTATGTTGTTTTCAGGTGTATGCTATTGGGTCATCACTTGCGAGGGTTGGAGAACCGTCTTCATTTAAGTTGTGTGGTGGGTTTACTGTAATGAGCAGAATAAGAGGCCTGTATATACTCCCTCTCTACTAGGGATGCTCATTTTTGTTCTTTCTTCTGAAGTCCATAATGCAAACTCAGCTTTTTCTTCTTGGTGTTAGTGCATCATAAACAACTTATTTTTCCTGAGGTTGATTTGTATATCATATCGCTCTTCTTTTGTTTCTTCATGTCGCCTGTTGCTCTCCGGCTCTCGAATTCTTAGACTTGTCATAGTAGTCCTGTAGACAGCAACAAAAGAAGCTGCTGAATTTCACGCTGCTTGCCATAGATCTGATTGGTTCACTATAATCAATGCAGTTTGAGGTGCTCTTTTCCCGTTGCTCTTATTTAGAACTCTTTTCAATAATCCAATTCTTTATCCTTGTGACAGACAGCAAGGATCCTATAATCTCGGTTTTGGAGGAGAACCATGTGTGAATAAGTGGTATGCGCACATCTTCATATCCTTTTCTAGCTTCTCTTTTTGTTTTCTGGTAATGGTGGTTTACAAGGTGTTGCAATGTCTTCGTCAATATGATGTCCATGGCTTCTTTAATGTAACCCACGAGTTGTCAGATTGAAACATTGAGAAGAAGTTGAAACATTGAATTGTAGCTGTAATGGATAAGTAATTGGCTGTTGTGTTTCACTTAGCTGTACTGGAAGCACGGGCAGTACTTTTGAAGCTGTGCGGTAGTTGCAACTTACTAGTAGATCATATTGATAATTTTGTACAGACCACACTGGATCATTGGATGTTCTAAGAGTTGTTTTGTTACAGAATAGCTTTGAACTAATTCTGGTGCCGGAACACAATCACCTGCATTCTTGTAGTTTCTATTGCACTTTATTGAAATCTCTTTATCTGGTCATCGATCCAGCCGCAGCCGAATCCGTACAGGTTTTGCTAAAACTCGTGGATTTCTATGGAGCACCTCATTTTCTAATTACCCTTCCATTCTGCCCATCTATTTTCTACTATGGTTTTCTATGGAGCACCTCATTTTCTAATTACCCTTCCATACTGCCCTTCTATTTTCTACTATTTGCTAGTTTTGGTCTTTCGCCTATGGTAGATTTTGGGGAACCGGACAATCCTGTAGCCCTCAGGCTACAAGTTGAACAATGGAGGTAGGTATTTCCACCCTTGTCTGCCCTTCCTATGCTTAAGCAGTCGCCCAACCTCATGCGTATGCTTAGCTCGGGCCATACCCATTCCTCTTCATGTAGCAGCTCTGCGTTCTGTTACTTTCGCGCATGCACTGGTGATCACTACTTGTTGGTAACCAAGCAAGTCTGGTATTTTGAAACCTATATTCTGACTTTGATATTCTCAATCTACTCGTACCAAAAAAAATTAATGATTATGTTCCCTTGAAGATGATGGAAGATGACTTCGATATTCTCAATCTATTTCGGATGTGCCATTTAATGTGTCTATCATGCATCATTACCACAGAGAAGAGGTGAACCTCCACTTGTGGATTACACCAAAGCATAACTATTTTATGACATAAATCCCCTACGCATCCCCAGATGAGCTCGAGTCATAAAAAAATGTCTCAATATCTATAGCTTCGTACTGTTTTCTACAGCCAGGGCACCGCCCATCGTCCTCACGGATTCTCTTGTGACAAAAGAGGCACACCTGGAAACCACATGGACACGGGCGAAAACGACGATCAGTTGGGTCTAAATCTTCATAGGAAATAGGACATGATGTAGGCTGCTCAGGAGCCACAGCTCTTCTTGTCCAGGACCATGTTGCACCTCCTCGTGCACCGCCTGTCCCGAGTTCACAACTCGGGCAAGCTGCTTCACTATTTTTGGGAGTGTTCCCCTCAGAACTCGAGGGTAGTTCGTATTTATGCTTGGCAGGTTTTGAGGTCGGAAAACATCACCAGGCTTCCAAGCACTGTCGTTCGTCTGTGTAGAGGTCCTCTTGAAGCATTATTAGCTTCCAAGTCACTTAACAAAACACCATAGTCTAATTGACAAGAATTTGATGTGCTGCTATCCTTCCTATCTTGTGAAGGCGGTACAACATCTTCGATATTCAAAGCATCTGTAGCTTCCCAATCGTCAAGGACCTCCCCTTCCTTTGCTTCATCAATGTTGCTTCTTGAGAAACAATCACTTGTGTAGCTGTTGATCCTCCTGACACCATCTTTCCTTGACACCCCATGATTACTGCCGTCATCAACTGATCTACTCGTTAGCAACACCAATCATTATCATGCTTTTCGTCTCCCCTCTTCGTTTGCAGAATCTCTTGTCCCCCATCTAATTTGCCAACTTGCTCTACACTTGGAGGAGAAAATGAATCACCAGTGCTGATTGAATCTCTCTCAACCCTGTTCTTCCCCACAAGTAGTTTCAAAATAACATATCAAAAAACACCACCTAGAAGTAGTAAAGTTCAAGAAGTCTAAGCATAAATTATATCAATCAATCTGGATCCACTGAAACCATTGCTAATTGAATCTTGATGGAATCCTGAAAAGAACCCGATTCATCTTGCTCTTTAACAACATTAACACGAAATTATTGAAGAATCGTTTGAACCTGGAAATGACAAAGTTAAAAATATGCTTTGTTCGTTCCAGATAAATTATAACAAATTATTAAATATGACCGTCCCACATATATTGCAACCTTAAAAGTCTATATTATTCCTACTTTAAATCACATAATCTTATAAACATTTCTTTTTCTCCCTTTTCCTACTCACAATTCAACTTACCTTCTACTCCAAAAATCAAGAGTATTCAAGTAAAATCATCCACAACATCAATGAATTTCTTGATAAACGTATTAAATCAACCCATCATAATAATTTATATGATACAAGGGGAGTAAAATGAAAAATACTACATGAAATTGGGGATCTGAATAAGATGATGGAATACAACATGATGAATAATAGAGAAACGCCAAAAATATCATACCATGAAAACCCCGCTGTTCACGCACACCGATCTTCCCCTGTTTTGATTTCGCCGATCTGTTCATCTAATCAAAACACCAATCAGAAACCAACCAAAACAAAACATAAAAAGAAAAAACAAAACCCCAAATCCCATTCCCTAACCCCTCACAAACCCAAAAAGACACAATCTTTACCCTATGTTTCTTCTGATTTGCATGCCCAGATGCGACCGAAGCCGAATCGGAACCCATTGGGATCGATCGCAGACGACGATGAAGAAACCACTGATCTGATCGAATCAGCGGTGATGATTGATTTGATGCGGAATTGTGCATAAAAACAAAAACGGAGCGGCGATTTAGATGGACACGATTAATGGTTGATTATTGGGATTTTGGGAGTATTTGTAGACACTTGATAGACGGTTTGCCCTCCGATCTGACTTATACTCTCGGGCCATTTATCGTGTAAGGTAATGTTTTGATTTTATATGTATGTTGATATAAAATTTTATATAAATATAAATTTATTATGAAATATTAATATTTATATAACTTGTGTATTTAAATCTAATATATATTACGCGACGATCGGATATGAATTGATATGAAAACGAGACTTATATTTAAACATATATAACAATACAAAATACATACATATTATAAAATATGTGACACGAAAGGAATAATTACTACTCCCTCCTCCGTTCAAAAAGGATGAATATGAAATTTTTGCACCCATATTAATGAAAAGGTTGATATTAATGTAACATGACGTCTTTGTCAGAAAGAGGAAAGAAAAGAACAAATGATAATGGGATGTGTTGATATAAAATAAAATAAAATAAAAAATATTTTGATTATCTTAACCTCAGAAATTATCATTTTATTTTTTTTTGGGATGGACCATTTAGAAAAATTACTTCACTTTTTTTTGGAATGAAGAATACATGGTTTTTATATTTAACTTATAAAACAATACAAAATATATACATGTTATAAAATATGTACGACGGAGCGAATAATTACTACTCTCTCCGTCCAAAAAGGATGAAATATGAAAATCTTATACCTAAATTAATGAAAAGGTTGATTTTTATGTAAAATGATATCTTTATCCTGTGAGGAAGAGGAAAGAAAAGAAAAAACGATAATGAAATGTGTTAATATAAAATAAAATAAAGAAAAGAATATATTGATAATTTTAACCCTCAAAAATTATCATTTTATTTTTTTCCTGGGATGGATCATTTTAGAAAAATTACTTCAGTTTTTTTTTTCTTGGAATGGAGAATGCATGGTTTTTTGTCCGGGTTCCACGTTTCGTGCAAGGGTAATTTTGGGATTGGGGACTTGTATGTTTTTTTTTTCCGCATTATGGGGACTTGCAGTTTAATTTGCCTTGAGGTTAACGTGCTTTGGTCAAGGCCAATCATATTTTATATGGGGTTGACTTTTTAAAGGAAGCCTTTGCTTAAAATTTGGTGTTATTAGTACCGTAACAGAAGAAGAGAGTTGACTTAAATGAAACTTTTATGCTTTTTCTATCTCATATTTATTGAGATTTTTTTTATCATTTTAAAATAAATAAAATATTTTTTTAAGTAATTTTTTAATATAAAAAAAGAAAAAATGCATTTAAGCTTCGCAAATTTTCAATTTTTTGCACTTTATTCCACTCAACTTTGAAAATAGACACATGTCCCCCTACGAGGAGGATTTTCTATCAGAAAAATATATACTTTCAAGAATGTCTTATATCAGAAATCAAGGTTTTTTCAAAATTTACGGAGGTAAGTGCTTATCTCTAAAGTTGAGGGGGACAAAGTACAAAAAATTAAAAATTCAGGGGATTAAATACTATTTTTCCCATAAAAAAAATTTCTCTAGGGTACATGTTTTATAAAATAATTCTCATTTCATACAACCCGGTAAAATATTTTCATTTCATACAATTTCAAATTTTCTCCAGCCACCGCATCGCATCTCCGCCCTCATCGTCTCTTTTCCCACCGCCACCATCCCGCCCCAACCACCACCACCGTCTCCTTCACCTTTACCTCTTCTCTCATCCCCAAACCCTCCTATCATGTGTTACAACTTTCACCACCATCGTCTCCTTCATTTTCTTCGAATGAAAATGAAGCTCCATCTAGGAAGAGGAAAAAGACGTGATGATTCATGAGATGGGTAAATTCCAATAAATTGATGGAATTTACCATCGAGGAAGGGGAAGGGGAAGGAGGCCTGAGGAGAGCTGTTGCAAGCATGCGAAGACGAGTTGCATGTGAGGGACGAGCAAACTGATGATTTTGTGAATGTGTAAACGATCATTAATTGTCCTGATTTGTTTTCGTTGTTGTTGGTTTGATTTTGAGCAACTTTTCTAGAAAAATTGAATTGACGCACAATTTGATTTGTTCTGACGTAATGTTTGGAAATAGTGCGCCAGTTCAAATCACAAACAGGGCGCCAGTTATGAGAAACAATTGGTTTAATGTTATTCTATTTTTGTGATTTATTTATTTATTTATTTATTTTATTTTAAATATTTTCTGTTTTATTTTTTATATGAATCTATTATTTACGTAGTTGCGTCTCCAATAGTGTATGAAATTGAGGAGTGGGAAAATAGTACGTGAAAAGGTAAGTAATATTGTTCAAGACTTTGAATCTAGAGGGTCTGGATACTTTTTCTCCTTAATCAAATAACAACTCCCTGATCTTCATTTCAAACATCAACAAAGGACGTATCTATTCCTCTATTGAATAGAAATATAGTTATGGTAGAAAATGCAGATAATATTCCTCAAAATTTTGGTAACAATGCAAATGCAGAAAAAAATATAAATCGGACTTTATGTGAACTTTCACCTCCTACAGTTGAAGACGAACCTCCTTTCATTGTTTTACCTGAAGTTAATGTTCCGTTTAAACTGAATTCTGGATTTTTGAAATAAATTATCGATTTATAATGGACATACTAGCGAAGATCCTAACAGACACATCAAAGAGTTTCATGTTATATGCCAATCCAATAGAACAAATGGTGTCCCTGTTAAAACTGTGAAATTGTATGCCTTTTCTTTTATTCTGCAAGGCTATGCAAAGGATTGGCTATATGAATTACCTTCCAATGTAATTAATACATGGGCTGAAACGCAAAAATTATTTTTAGAAAAATATTTCACATCGTCACGAACTATAACCAGAAGTATGGGGAAGGTTTGCATGAATATTGGAAGAGATACAAAAGACTGTGTGCAAGCTATCCGCATCATAGCATTGCTGAAAACTTGCTTATCCGCATCCGTCCTTTGTTGATGTGAAGTAAGGGTTGCTACCAGAAGATTGTCATAGAATAAATGTTTCTAGTGGTGGCGTCCTAACAAATGAAACAGTTACTGATGCAAGAAAATTAATTGAAATATCAGCCCAAATCTCTCAAGACTTCATCTCTAAAGATGAAAGGGATGGTGGAGGAAGTTCTAGAACAGATAAAAAGTTGATACCCTTACAACTCTGATAACTCAACTGGTAACCAACAAAATTCCAGCACAAAATTTTGTAATAGTGTTGCTCATCCAACTGATACATGTCCTACTCTGTATGAGGAATAAGCTAAAGCAGTGGGCTTCCCAGGGCTCAAAATTCCACCAAAATCAAAGATAGAATCAGTGAAATTATAATGCCGATCAACCATGAAGGAATCACTCAAATTTTAGGTGGAGTAATAACAATAATGTCTTAGATCCATCTAGAGCTCAAAATAATCCCCCTCCTGGTTTCTATCAAAATCAACAACAGCCTTTTTAAAATAACCAAGGATCGTCTCTTGAAGACGTTGTTTAAGACTCTGGCACAGAATCAAAAGAAAATAATGACTGAGAATTCACAGACCAAATCAAAGATGAGTAATATAGAGGGTATTGTATCCCAACTTGCCTCTGACATGAGCCAACTGATGGCTAGTTTAGAAAACAAACTTCCTTCCCAACCACTCAATCTTAGAGAGAACGCCAATGCAGAGTTAAGGAGTGACAAGGAATTGAAGGGACCTGAGACAAGGTCTAAGAAAATTGAAAAAGAGTTGGAAGTAATTCCTTATTTGGATCAAAATGAAGATCAAACTCAGAAAATTTCAGAAATTGATCCAATCATCAAACCTGTCACCTCTTCTCCTTTTCTTAACTGTTTAGCTAAAAAGGATATTTTTTAGTTTTTAAGAAGGTGGAGGTGACTATTCCCATATTGGAGGCTATCAAACAAGTTATAGGATATGCCAAATTTTAAAGAAGTTTTATACCAATAAGAGGAAGCTTAAAGGTCATAAGAGAGTAATGATAGGAGAAAACGTTTCCGCAGTTTTGCAAAAGAAGTTGCCTCCTAAGCAAAAAGACCCTGGTATGTGTACTATACCATGCACCAAAGGTAGTGCTGAAATTACTGGATGTATGATTAATTTAGGTGCATCTATAGATGTTATGCCTTTATCAATTTACAATTTCCTTAATTTAGGATCTCTACAACCAACGGGAGTTGTCATACAATTGGCTGATAGGTGCGTAGCACATCCTGTAGGTGTAGTGAAGGATGTTTTAGTGAAGATAAATGATCTAGTCTTCCCAGCCAATTTTTATATTCTCAAAGATGATAATGGTTATATTGATGAAACAAGTCATGTGCCTATTCTGTTAGGTAGACCATTTTTGAAGACAGCAAAAACAAAAATCGATATAAATGATGGAACCTTGTCTATGGAATTTGATGGAGAGATCATAAGGTTTAACATTTACGATGCAATGAAACAACCAAGTGATGAAGTGTACTCAATTTATACAATCAATGTATTTTCATCACTAGAAGATGAGTTTTTTTGAATTAAACAAAAAAGAATTCATGAAACCTCTATTGAAAATGGATGTGGATAATGAAAAAATCTGAATTATGATGAATTATTTGATGACGTTTTGTCTATAATTGAACAAAAGTTGAATAAGAAGAATGTGAGCATGATAGAACTATCAATTAATCATGAGAAAATTCTTTCATCTGTTCAAAGTCCTTCAAAATTGGAATTGAAGCAATTACCAGCTCATTTGAAGTATGTTTATTTGGGCGATGGAGAAAATCTCCCAATAATTATTTCGAACAAATTATCTGTGGAGTAACAAGAAACTCTAGCTAATATGCTCAAAAGGTATAAAACTGCAATTGGATGGACAAGAGCTGATATCAAAGGAATTACTCTCTCTTTGTGTATGCATCGCATTTTACTTGGGGACGGTTCCACACCATCAAGGGTGCCACAACGATGCTTAAACCCTCCAATGATGGAAGTTGCCAAGAATGAAATTTTAAAACTTCTTAATTCTGGTGTCATCTATCCAATTACTGACTCTTAGTGGGTGAGTCCTATCCATGTTGTACCAAAGAAAATGGGCTTAACGATTGTGGAAAAGGATAATTGTGAAATGATTGTCACTAGAATCCAAAATGGATGGTGTTTGTGCATTGACTATCACAAATTAAATTCGGCCACACGAAAAGATCACTTTCCATTACCTTTTATGGATCAAATGCTCGAAAGGCTACCTAGTAGATCGCATTATTGCTTTTTGGATGGATATTCTGGTTATAATCAAATTATGATAGCACTTGAAGATCAAGACAAAACGATATTCACATGTCCATTTGGCACCTTTTTATATATGCGTATGCCCTTTGGGCTATGTAATGTTCCTGCAACGTTTCAAAGGTGTATGATGTCAATTTTTTTTTCTGATTATATAGCCTATATCATTGAGGTAGTTATGGATGATTTTACCGTATATGGAGATTCATTTGAAAAACGTCTTAAGAATCTGGAGCTGGTGCTTAAAAGATGGTTCAAACCAATTTAGTCCTTAACTATGAAAAATGTCATTTTATGGTGGAAGAGGGAATTGTTGTGGACATGTTGTCTCAGTGAAGGGATTAGACGTTGACAAGGCTAAAATCATAGTAATTAAATCCCTGTCCTATTCCACATGTGTGTGTGAAGTAAGGGTATTTTTAGGGCATGCTGGTTTCCATAGAAGATTCATTAAAGACTTTCGAAAAATGCACAACCACTCTGTCAATTATTGAAGAAGGAAGCTATATTTGATTTTGACGAATAGTACAAAGAAGCTTTTGAGAAATTGAAGGAGAAATTAATTTCTACACCCATAATTCAGCCACTGGATTGGAATTATCCATTTGAGATAATGTGTGATGCAAGTGATAATTCCAATCCATTTGAGATAATTCCAATCCATAAATCTTGTTAGTAGTTGATTATGTCTTCAAATAGGTGGAGGCTACAGCAAGTAAGACGGATGATGCTAAGGTGGTAATCGGATTTATTAAAATTTAGATTTTTAGTAGATTTGGTGTCCTTAGAGCTATTATTAGTGATAGGGGACCCATTTTTTGCAATCGGGTAGTCTATGCTGTATTAAGAAATATCTTGTCAATCATAAGATCTCCACTGCATATCATCCTCATTCAAGTGATCAGGCTGAGATATTAAATCGAGAAATTAAATCGATTCTTAAACAATTGGTGAATCCCCAAAGAATATTTTTTTAGAACATAAGTGAGTATATATAAATTTTAATTTGTCATGCCTACGATAGTTCATATCAAATTTTGATGCCGTTGTCCGGGATGAAAACGTTGTGTGAATATTTTTATTTTCAGTTACTCGAAGTTCTATTAATTTTTTTTAAAATATTTTATATTAATCTCATTTTTTTTAATAAAATAAAAAACAAACGAAAATTTGGTGAGATTGCCTTTATTGAATCGATTTTAAACTGATTTTTATTTTGACTTGTAATTATCAATCTTATGATAATAGGGATTATCCATCTCATGATAATTCTCATTCTTCAAAGATAGATAAACTTGCAAAATTGATTATATTCAACTGAGCAACAATATGAATATTATGGAACATCTATCAAATAATTGCCGAACCTTTTCTTCTTGTGGGTATTCCAATCAAATGAACATTTCTTCATAACCATCACAACCACAATACTCATATAACTAGTATATTAGTCCGTGTAGCGCACGGCAAAGAATCATAGTGAATACGGCTATTAAAATAACTTACTGATGTGTATGAAAACACATATCATTTCTTTATTCTAAACGTTTGTTTTATTCCATTTGTATTATCGAAATTACATTTTTAGTGTCTTTTTGTCTTGAAATGTTGGTACTGCTGTGCTTTCATGTTTTTGACGGCTTGAAATTTGGAGCAAAAATGAAGAAGGATGAAGAAAATGACAAACCATGAACTCAAAAAGCCGTATTTCACGTTTCATCGTCATTTTACGTGCTTCGAGAGTTTTTAGGGCGATGTTTTACCATATTTAGCTAGATTAGTATGTTTAGATGTCATGTATAAGTTCTTAGAATTTTTGGACGTCATTCAGTATTTTTAGTTTTTGATTTTAGGTTAACTGTACACAGTCGCGGGCATGACACTGTGTCGCGGGCGCGACGCCCACATTCCGGGTTTTTCAGCAAATTCCATATTTTAATCTGTAGCGGGCGCGACAGGCGTGGTCGTGGCCGCAACGTGTTTCCAGATGCAAAATAATGAGTTTCAGTCGTCAGATCAATCTGGTTGCATGCCCTCGCCTATAAATACACCTCCTAGGGTTATTCTAAGCAGAGAACAGAAGGGGAGACGCTCAGGGGAGGCAGAGACGATCAAGAGGACGCGAGACTCAAGAAAGACGGGCTTTGGAGAGGAAATTGAAGAAATCTTGATCCGCAATGCATAGGAACCCGTTGGACATTGGTTTGGAACGCTACGTGCGTTGTAAAACACTTGTTCTTAAGTTGTCAAACTGAGCCGAATGATTCTTTACGTTGCTTTGCTTAATTCCATGATTATGTGTGAGTAGATCGATAGTAGGGATGTGTTGATTAGTTTTGAAGTCATTAGATCATGAGATGTT
>JAOVYX010016742.1:0-23854 GCA_035668315.1 Drosera spatulata
GCGGCGTTGGTGTTGGAGATGTTGCTGGATTGAAGAGGGAGAGTGGTGGCCATTGTTGAGAGATTGGGTGAGATGAGATTTGGGGGTGAAGTGAAGTGAGAGAGAGTGTGTATGGTGAGAAATTGGGGGTTTTGAAATGGGGGAGGTTTGGGAACGGTCAGAAAATTAGGGCTTTCAAATTTGAGTTTTGAAATCTTGGGAGTTTGGGCGGGGTTTTCAGAAGGGTGTCGTGAATGGTTAACCATGAGTAAACCATGGAAGGAAAAAGAAAGAAAAAAAAAGCAACATAACATCAGTATGTTAAACTATAGCAATGCATAGAAAATATTCCACTCCAATACATAATAGGTTTTATGGCAAAATTTGACTTCTGTCAAATTATGTGTCAAATTTGACAATAAAAATAACAATGTTATTTTTTGACATCCCACAAATTTGATAAAAAACCTAAATCAAGGAAAAAATAACCTAAATCAATTATTTGGCTTCATGGCCATTGATTTATCATATGAGTAAATATATGGCAATTGTTTCGTTGAAACCGCATTGGAATATTTTGACAAATTGACAGTATTTATAGTTTTATTTTGTAGGGGTAGTTATTTAAAAATCCCTAATGAGTTTGAAAAACAGCTTTTACTCCATGTTTAAGATAAACTCACACTTTATTCCTTATCTTCAACTCATTTTTTCATCTTACTCACTCCATTCCCTTTTCCAATTCAAAAAAGAGCAACAGTTTCATTTTCTCCCAGTTTCTCCGCCACGCAGCCACCCTCGCCTTCACCACCTTACCCACGCTGTTACCCTCGCTTTTATCTTTCTCCTCTCTATCTTTCCCTCTCCTTTTCGCACTCATCATCCAACTTAATTTCTTCGTCCCGTCATCTCCTGTCTTCATCTCCTTCCCCAACGGTTTCGAACCCTAGATCCAAATGGGAAGAGAGAGACGTGACAAAGAAAACGAAATGATTTCATCTCCCACAACCCGAAGCCAAACTAGGAAGGGATTGAGATTCACAATTTCTTCTCAAACTCGTAGGAAGACGAAGGTTATCCGAAGACAGACTGTGGCAATTTCTTCTCCATCGATTCAAACAGATGATCAAACTCTGGCGTCATCTAGTTCGAAATCAAAGGTGAGACAGCGGCACCCATATCTCTAAAACAGATGCTCATTGTCATTATTCCACAAACACATGATGGAGTTGAATAAGTTTATATCTAATATTTGTCTAAAAAAGTTGAAAATATCTCCTTTTTCCCATTTTCTGTATACGCTTAGGTTACTAATGAGTTCAACTAGATTGAAAGGTTTGCTTGCTAAGTTTAGTTTAGATCTGGTTGGGATGGTTATTGGCTTGAGTGGTACCTTTGTTCCATTGAAAAAGGAACATGCATCTGTCATTGTGGGGCTGCGGGAACACGGTTTAAGAGTAAATTTGAGAGGAGTTCGCGAGAATGGAACATTGTCGAGATCATTCAATGACTCGGAGAAAAAAACGAAGAGAAAATTGTTATATAAGATGTTGTTTGAACTTGCTGTCACTGAGGATAAGGAGAGAGCGAAGGATTTTGTAAGAGTTTTCGTATTGTACGTGTGTAATTGCATCTTGTTTTCGAAGTTTAGTAGATATACGTATAGGTCACTCTTTGCCTATGTTGACGATATTGATCGTCTCTGGGAATTCGCTCGGGGGTCTGCTGTTTACGATTACTTGATTGAGTCCATACCGAAGTTCCAAACGATGAAAAAAAAGTTTCCAAAGAGGGGAAAAAAATAACGTGTCGTAAAGTCTTCCTACCTTGATGGAAACGTGTTTGCTCTTTTGGTAAGTGTTCTACTTCTGTCTCGTCTTCTTATCTTCCAACTTTCATTTTATGGTTATGTTATGTACTAATAAAATGCTAACTTGTTGTTAGGTTTGGGCTTACGAACACTTAGAGGGTATAATGTTATACCCGTCTAAGCTTGTAAAATTACCACGGATGCTCCAATGGGAGGAGGATAAAAAAGTTTCATCCAATCCTGAGGCCACACTCCACATTCTTGCCCATGTAAAGGAGTCCTAAATTGTGCATTTTGTGCCATCAAATGATGAGAAAGCATTACTATTGAGCCATGAAATTCCAAACGATCATGAAAAGATTCGTTTACTGTAATATATGATTATGTGTTTGTTAAACTTAATTGTCTTAAACTTTCTATTGGTATACTACATTTTGTGTAAGGATAATTTTTTTTACAGACCACTAGATTGACAGCGTGTTTTGATTTATTGGAGAAGGACTTCATCAAGGTGCCAAAAGGTAAAAGTCAGACGAAGACAAAGAAAAAAGAAGAAATGTAAAAAGGATGCAAAGGGGGATGACCTGACAAAGACAAAGACAAAGAAAACGAACCGAAATTTGTTTGGTTCTTTTGAAATGAAGGATGAGAGGGAAGATGATTCGGACTACTAAAGATTAAAAAATTATTGTTGGAGAGATGGGGTGAGAGTATGGGATGACCATAGAGGGTTTGATCTTGACTCCATTGTTCGGGAAAGTGTTCAGAAATTTAATGAAATGAGTCTTGCCGAAGATTATGTTGGTGAGATGAAGGAAAAGGATAAAGATGGAGATGAAATGAAGCTACCTGTGAATCAGACTGAGGTTGAGAGTAAAACAGACGATGTTGTTGAAGCTGAGGTTGAGATGGATGTGGATAGGAGTGGTAGAGACGATATTGCTGGCAACCCTGCCATGACACTCTTTGTAGCTCCTACTTCAGCGGCAAAGAGCATTGAAGACAATGAGGAAAATGAGGGGAATAATGAGAAAGATGAGGAGAATGAAGATGAATACAGTGATGCTATGCCCAACAAAGATGAGGACAACAATGATGAGAGAATAATCGATGTTGTGAAGAAACGAACAAAGAAAGGTCGCAAGAAGCGAAAATCTTTCAATTAAGTCACACCACCAAAGCGATTGAAGAAACTAAAGATTGAGGAGATGTTTTATGGCGAACTTCTTCAGAAAGATCAAATTGATCGAGTCTTGTTGCAAGCCTTTGTCAAGGAAGCTGATAAGAGGTAAAGAAATGATGCTTATCTTTGTCAAGGATGCCTTTGTATATTATAACTCGATCATAGCTTGGAATCAGTTCCTATTTCTTTCTACTGACCTACTGACCTGAAAATTTGTTTTCCTAGTGCCGTAGTTTGGTCACAAGATGGCAAACTTGAATTTAAGGGATCTGCAATCCTGCGCTTATTGCATAACCAGACTCCGAATGGAGATATCATCAATTTCTATTTGACCACATTGTGTGAAGGAGGTGATTTCGCCTTTTGGTGTATAGAGCTTGTGGTATGTGTCGTACTACAATACACTGTCTTTGTTTTGAATTCACTCCGTATTAATATAGGATGTCTATATCTCATTTTTTTTCTTTTCCCTTCCAAGATCATATAGCAAAGGTCATGACTGACCCAAGGAGGGCACCTAAAACGCATAGTTTTGCCGTCTTTGTAGCTAGATTGAAAGGTAGTTATAAGATGTGGATGGAACAAGTCGACAAGGCCAAGTTCTTATCTTCTCGATATGTATTCTACCCACTATGCAACGAGGTAAGGTGGCATTGGTCTTTGTTAGTTGCGGATGTCAATGCTAGGACAATTAAGCACTACAACTCTATGTGGAAAAAAACTGAACGCACAGTCAAATTCGTGATGAGTAGCTTTAAAACTGTTTTGATTATAGATTTCCATTGATTTTTATTTGACAAGTAAACTTCATTATAAAATACATTAATGTGGTTTATGAGGTTGACTTCAGTAAAGTTAAGCTCCAACACATGAAGGATTGTCGTCAACAAGAAAACGGTGTAGATTGTGATGTTTTTTTTGTGTATGTGGCCTGAATGCTTTATGAAGCATATGTGGCCACGTTCTGGGACGGCTGATATGGGGTTGAAGCGGACAGAGACCGTGCTGTCCTTGTTGCAGGATACTCGTTGTGTTTGGGGTGCGAAATCGGAGAAGTGATTTACAGTATATATCAATATTGTCCATCTTATTTGCAAGTGGTATTGAAACTTGTTCTGAATGTATGACGAAGATCTGTTTTATATTGCATTTGCATATCAATGTTGTGATCCGTATGAATTTCATACTGCATTTAGCTACATTCTTCTTTCTTATACTGTATTTTAGTTATTTTAATTTGTGTAATAGTCAAGATATACTGCAAGTAGTTAATCATATGTACTATATAGTTCATATATTTGTCTAATGATCATAACTTATTCATATTGGAACTAAGAAATATCCGAAGTATTACTACGTAGGTCATATCAATATAATAAGTAATTCATATCATATACCAAATAGTTTGGATCAACATACTAAGTAATCTTCACTCTTGTAATACCTAGAGGTATACTAAGTCCTATATAGTTTGGATCAACATACCAAGTAGTTTGGATCAATGTGATATGTACCATGTAGTATTTCTTATACTAAGATGCATCAACATATGTAATACCAAAAGGTATACTAAGTCCTATGTAGTTTGAATCAACATACCAAGTAGTTTGGATCAATATGATATGTACTATGTAGTTTTTCTTATACTAAGATGCATCAACATATGTAATACCTAAGATGTATCAACATATCTACATGTGTAATACTAAGATGTGTCAACATATCAAATACTAAGATGTATGAACAATTGTTCTCCTCTCCTTATACTAAGTAGGTTCAACATATGTAACACCAAGAGGTATGAAGTCCTATGTTCTTATAATATTCCATGATGTATCAACATATGTAATGCCTAGAGGTATACTACGTCCTATGTTCTTGTAATACTCCATGATGTATCAACATATGTCAAGAGACGAAGATGTATCACTATATTCTCTGCAATACCATTAATGTATACTACAATATTTTTACCATAAGACCTAATTATTAACACCTATACTGCAATACTCTTAGTGTATTCTTTATTACTATTTACTTTTATTATAAAATTTAGTTTGTATACTGTAATATTTTGTTTTTGTACTGCATAAGTTTTTTAATATTGTAATTTTTTTTGTTTATACTTAATAGTTTATTTTTTATACTGCATAATTTTTTATACTGCAACTGTCTTATTGTATTCTGCAGCATACCTAATGTATTTTTTTAAATATTCTGTGTAATACTATAGATCTTTGTCTATGTTTAATATACAACAACATTATTTTCATATATTCCAACCCTCTGTTTGATCATGAAACACCCTTTATGTATACTACAATATGATTTGTTTTTACTATAATACTTTTTTCATTTACTGCAGTTTCAGTACTACAATTCATGATTTCATATACATGTATTGTTTGAGTTGTAATGTTCACAGCAACAGTGAAATAATGCACTCCAAAATAAGATAATTTTAATGTATTGTACCTACAATCGAGAATACCACAAATACAACAACTTAGTAGGAGAATACACGAATACACGGAATACCAAGGTTAATAATAAAATGAGTTCTTCGCGAGTTTACAACCATAGTTTGAAAAAGGAAGATGAATCCAACAGCTTAGCAGGTCATTGTCTACATAATACAACTTATGGACCTTCAATGCGATTTTGGTATGTTCTCCTGTTATGTCCATTTTTTTGGCATCATGCACATTTGATTGGATCTAACATAACTTGTGATGGAATTCTTCTTGTCCTTTGATGCCCCGGCTGTGTAGGAACATTAAACGGTATTATCGACACTTCATTGTGGTTTTGTGAGAATATGTGTGATTGAGGCTGGTTGGACATTGGATTCATGATCTCCTTATAGGTAAGTCTGTAGCTCTGGATTGTGAAGTAGCTGTCACAATAGCCATACAAAGCTTCACTGTTCGCCTCAATACATGCACAAGCATGTTTATAAGGAATTCCATTTACCTATCAGATTCTGCAATTGCATTTTCTCTGAAGCAAATCAACGACATGAGTTCTTTCCTGATCAAGCACCTCAAAGGTGGTGTGGCTTGCACGAACCAGGCCAAGTTCACGGCTTCCAGAGTAGGCCTCGGACAGTTTCTTTTGTGGGACAGGGCATAACATTGAATCTCCTTCAATACTTTTTTCTTGTCTTTCGTACATAAGTTTCATGATTTGCACCCGTATTTGATTGTGATCGGAAGGTGACGAGCATCATGAATCCAACTGTTGAAACTTTCGGCTAAATTATTCGTCATGATACCCCATCGATAACCAGGAAATAAAGCGTTGGACCAACACTCCAAATTGGATTCTGCAATGAAATGTCGAGCTAGCTCCATTGTCCCAAGAATCTTGTTGATTTTCAACGCAAACTCTTCGTTCGTCATTGCATATGCAGCATTCTTGAAAACAGTACACCCATTCTTCTTGTTCAACATCGTATAGCACCTATACAAATAATTAGGAGAAGAAAATATGAGATCTATCAGGTAATATACATATTTTGAAAGAAAACAAGAGGGGCTTAATGATATATCTTGCAGTACATGAAAACAACTCTTTGATAGATTCATACTATCTCTTAGAAGAATATCTCATTCATCAACTACCATTCAACCATGATCATCTATCATTCATCATCTACCATTCAATATGTATCCTCTACAAAACTCCTTTTCTCATCCATCTCTACCTTCATCTCATCATTTATAATCTCCACCAAAATCAACGGATCGCCATTGGATGGATGGATAGTATCTACGTATGAAACATCGACTTGAAAAAGGATGAATCAGCCAAATTTAAATCCACATTATCACAGAAAAAGGCACAAAAAAATAAAATATACAAAAAATGCTCTAAATCATTCGCAAATTGACGATTTTTCTCATTGTCTTTCTTCTAGAAGGAATCATTGTTAAATTTCAGCTCTTTCTTATCCAATAACAACAGAGATCAATGCCACCTATCCTTCACAAAAATGTTCCTTGCGAATATGCATCATCCACCGCTTGACCGCATATAAGAGATCATACAACTTTCCCTTCTTATATGTCGTCTTCTTGTTATTAGCATACTGTGCAACGGAATCCTAAGGAGGGTTCAAATAAAAACCATGAATCCATGAAATTGCACAAATATTTTAGGAAAGCACAAAAATAAAAGCAAGCAGTCCATTCCATAACCTCCAAACGCTAGAAATCACAACCACGACCTTCACATACAATCACAAATAAGAGTTGATCAACTCTCTATCCATACCTTGCTACTCAACACGGTCCAAATGGATTTCATCCTCAAGCAATCGAAAGTTCCTTCATCTGAATAACACCATATATAGTCAATACATAAAATTAGATGGAAGAGTTACATTGTAAAAACTTAAACCTATCAATATATGATACCAACAATAAAAAAACAAGCAAAAATAAATTATTTTTACCTCAGTTGCACTTTATTTATATGTATTGTTCCAAAACAGTCGATCCACCTCCTCAATCATAAACTTAGTTGACCATTTCTTCAATGATCTTAACACCTTGGTGATTCCTTTCTTATCTTGTGGTGTTACCCTTCGGAAGGATGTTCGTTTCTTTCTCCCGTGTCTTTTTCACACTATCCATGATAGATTCCTCATTTTCCGAAGTGACAGCCATGACAATCTGTTCTTTGACAATAGGTTGATTTCCTTCATCATCAGTCTCAGGAACTACATCCACATCCTCTCGGATAAAAGCAGTTTAGTTGATTATAAAGGATAGTATATAATTTAGACAACCTATAATCTACAAACAAACAATACAGTACCTACCATCATAAATGTAGTACACAGAAACAAAAACAAAGCACACAACTACAAAAATACAGTGTATGAACAAATAAACGTACGTAGTACATAAATATAGATTATATTTGGAGTGCTATAACAGAACAATGTGTGAAACATAAACAAATAAATCATTTCTTCTCACCTTATTAGGTTGCCTGTAAGGTGCACCTAGCGATAAAGCTGCTCCTTTTTGCTGGGGACTAAAGGGATAGTTTTTCTTGTCGGAACTTACAATAGCGATTTCAATGTTGCATCAGGGGTGCTTGGGGCTTTCTTCTTCTTCCAACGAAGCAAACTTGAAATGCTAACACCACTGGTGGGACTCAACATTGTAACCTCCAAGTGCTTATACACCCAAACTTGATTTGGTAAACATATTAGTCATAGAGCTGCATTTGGTTCACAGTTCGAATGAAACATAGACATAAACAAATCATACCAGCAATCCAGTACAACAACCATCAAGATATGCTCCTTTCGAAGAAGGACCTTCATTTTCAATCAGTTCCACCCTCCGTACTGCCTTAGCCTCTAGTTGTTTGTATTTAGGGATGGAACCAAGTAGAAAATCATAAACCGTCGAGCCCCAAGCATGTTTTTCTATGAGGCTCAAGTCATCGACATAGGTGAAACAAAATCTAGGAGTATAGTAGGTCGACTTTGCAAATAAAATACAATTACAAACTAGTAATACAAACATCCTCATAAATTATCCGAATTAACCTTATCCTCGACGACGCAAACTCAAACACTAGATCACAAAGCAAACTTCTGGTGGCATTCTTCTTGTGGCCATCGAATACAAAATCAAAGGTCAAACTCTCGTACTTCCCAACGATGTTTATGTTCAACCCGTAGCATCATAAACTAACGATCACAGGAATCTCATCTCTCGTGAAAGGGATGAATCTGTTTTGTACCCCAATTATCATACCCGAAGGATCACAAGAAAATCGACTCAGAATTACTTTGATTCGTAGCGTACTAATAAGTATCCTAGTGGTATCAAAAAATATACAAAAAGGATCTGTCTTAATTTTCTCACACAAATTTTAAAAATATTTTTCCTCAATAGTTCGATTTAAATGCTAAAAAAATGTTAGACAACAAAGTGGTGGGCTAGACAACAAAAAAAGGAGTGACGAAAGTGGTGAGATAGGTTTGTGTAATTTGGTTGGTTCATTTCAGATTTGAGCGACGAAGTGGGTTGGTTTTTGTTTTGATTTATGGTTTGAAATGAGAAAGAAGAAAGCGCTTGGGGGACAAGATGACTTAGGGTTGGTTTTTTTTTTTTTTTTTTTTTGATTTTTTTAACTGACAAAAACTGACAAAAATTGAGGTGGGGGGTGCAGTGTAGGTTGGTTGTATATTAGGGGATAAAATATAGGGTTATTTTTTTAAGGGAGAGGGGGATATAACTTGATCTTCTATTGCGGATTTTAATTTAAATTATCCTTCTTTGAGGGACATCCAAAATGACAAAACTTCTGAAATAACATAGGAATGTACAAAAATAGGGGTTATTTGGTATTTTAGTGGGAAATTTTTTTTCTCTTCTAGGAAGTATTGCAACCTGCAATATTTGCGACATACCAAGTAAAGAAAAATTGTTAATATAGTTTTTTTTTGGGACGAATGAAGTATTTCTAAGTTCGAGTAACAGAGCGTCCAATAATGACAAGGTCTTTTCATTTTGTGAGAATTATCAATTGATTATTATTTTTTATTTTATTTATCATTTAATTATATCCTATTTATTAATTATTAATTAATTATTTTGAATATTTTCGATTATTATTTTATGATATCAAATATGATCCTTTTCAATTATATTTAGTTTTCATTTTTCAATCAATTCAAATATATTCTTGCTTGGTCCACATTCGCCCTGATTCACCACCGCAGCCAACATCCCCTCCTCCTCCGCCATCGCCACCGTCGCCGTCTCCACTGAAAAAACTCCCATCAAAAAAACAAAATCAACCTCACTGATTCCACGTTCTCCCCTCGCCCTTCAATCCCAATCCCCAAGCCCTAACCCATCATCGAAATCAATTGATCGAACATTATCATTGAATCACAACATAGAAATCAAACTCATCAACAATCAAGCAAGGTATCGTGATTCCTCGTACTGGATTTTGGTGATTTTGAAGTGTTGTTGTTTGGATTGGTTTTGATCTAGGGGTTTGATTTGATCTAATTTTTTGGTGTATGATCTGTGGTTTATTGACTATTGATGTATTGATGTGCTTTCGTGATTGCTAGCTATGCATTGATGAAGCTTTAGAAACTTGTATGGATAATTGGATGATGCACTGTTGATGATGCACCGGAAAGTGCTCCGAGACGTAATAGATTTGAAGATGCATTGAAGGTATTGTGTTGGTTTTCTGAGATGCTATGATGATGATGGACTATTTTTTATGATGCGTTGGAAAGTGCACCGAGACGTACTAGATTTGAAGATGCACTGTATTGAAGGCATTATCTAGATTTTTCTAGGTTTGATGTTGAATTGGGACGACGCACTGATTCATCCAACAACGTACACACTATTGGAAGCAATGTTGGTGACAGCAACGACATGGAATGAGGATGAGAGTTGTTCAAGAATTAGACGAGGTTTATATTGTGTTTTTTTATTTATTTTTATTTTAATTTAATTAATTGATAGAATATTTATTTTCTAAATCAGAAGAGTACAAACTAGAACTTAAATTATAATATTGATTACTTAAAAAAAATTATATGACTTATTGATAAATAAATTTTAAAAATATGACCTATTGGTAATTCTCTTTAATTTTCTCTCTCTCTTTTTTCCTTTAGCCATTTAAGAGTAAGCTAACTCTATAATTAATTGAAAATTCATTAGTCATGGGATACAAAAGATTGTAATAGATGTTCTTTAATATAAGTGATTTTTTATGGTTTTTTGTTTATGAGGTTCGTTCGTTCTTTTTTTCTTTTTTTGAAAGGTGTTTATGAGGTTCTGAATAGTAATAAATTCGTAATATCTCTTTTTTTCCTCTTTTTTTTTTTTTTTTCCTTTTTTGGTTCCTTTTCATGTTTTCATGGTTGGTATTCCAGGGACGGAAACATATGAAATCTCACAATAAGTGCATTGATCAAATCCTCAGAGCAATGAAATCAAGCAGGAAATCCATATGCATGGAATCTGGGCTAGCAAAAGTCTTTTGATATGCATCGTACAGGCACACTCAAACTGAAGCAATCACCTACAACGATCTCCCGAGTACGTCAAAGAAAAGTCTCTCTAATACACTGCATTACCTATAAGAATCCGTGAATCTGGCACTCATCACATTTTGAGGGGATTATAGAAATTGCTCTCTTTGTCTATTGCCATTTACTAGCAATCGCTATCCACCAAGTGGTCCATCATAAATTCATTGATCAAGTCTACTAGATCAATGAAAGAGGCACCCACAGTGCATGTGCATGGAATCTGAACATGCAAGTCTTCGATGCATTGAACAAGCACACAAAGCTGAGGCAATCAGGCGCCATAGGAGAATTTTCTTCGAGGGGCCCGAAAGAACAACTTGAGAGCAATAGGGACACACAGTCACTCTGTTAATGTTGTTCATCATAGGATTATGCGGACAGGATACATTGTTTTACTCAGTTTTGTAGGGAAACTGTTATCGTAATATTATATGTTATGACTTGTATTCCACAGCGATTGCGAGACGAACAAATACTGTTTCATATAAGAAGGAAATTCATGAAAATATATGATAAGTAGTGTTATTTTTTTTTTACTAAATGTTACAATAAAGAATCAATTTTTTTTTTGATAGTTAAAAGTACATCATCAAATCCATATGCATCAATTGTATGCAAAGAAGTTTCTTCTATTCATCACTCTCATGGCTGTTGGGACTCATAAATGAAAATAGACCGGGAAGATGTTTATATCTCCCCACATTAACTTGGCTCGAGCAGAACTTCTCCATCTCCTTAGTTTCATTTGACAAGAAAACTAATTCCTTCAAATTTCACAATGATCGCAGCAAACATGCCTCCTGGCATCACCGTACCCATTCTCCTCGGCGTCATGGTCGTCACCACGATCTTGCTGGCCTCTAAACCAGCACTGTCGATGCCATATGACCGACCGACATCAACGTCCACAAACTCTTCGCCTTACCCCTCCAACGGCAGTTTCACAGGCAGCAAGCCAGGTTGCCAAAGCCAATGTGGGAATCTGACCATTCCTTATCCATTCGGCATCGGCTACAACTGTTCCATGTATCCTGAGTTTACCATCAATTGCAACACCTCTTTCAACCCACCTAGAGCTCTCTTTAATGGGGTGGACCGATATTATCTAAAAGCAGGTACCATATTGTGCAGCTACACCTTGCACATAAAATGATGCAAGAACATTACCATATTATTTTTGGTTAGTTTTGTATTTTAAAATTTAACTATTTTTATTTATTTTTTGCATCAAAGAAACTTTGGTTTAATTAGGGTTAATTTCATTTATTAGTGGATAGGATTTTGGAGGTGTATTTAAAGTTATCGTTGTGACGATCGTCATATCAGTTTATTCATTGAGTTTATCAAGAATTCCTTGTTGGAGAAGAAAGACCATGTTATCTAATTATCAATAGTCTTTCGTCTCAATTTTGTGTTTGTAAGAACTGCTCTTTGCATCATAAAATGTGTATAACAAGTTTGTGGAAAAAAGACTTTGAAAAAGATGCAAAGTGAGGGAGCAAAAAGATTGTTTAAAAAACTTTACCCGCGTTGATGATTGATTTAGTGAAATAAACATATACAAGATGTTTTTCACATAGACTTTTTTTTAATATAAAACTAAACAAAAATCATGGACTTTAAAAAACACACCCGTCCGCACCACGCCTAGCCTGGTTAGCCTAGTTTGGGCTTGGTCTTGGTCGCTAAATGGTGTTTAACGAGCGCCCAAAGCGCATGTATAATACAATATTTTTGGAACTTAGTTTGATGAAATTATTTTTAAAAGATGATTCTTCGTGATTGCTTCACGTAAAGCTCATCAAGAGACTTAGTCGTATCCTCGAGGTGGTTTGTTTAAAAACCGAAATAATCTTCGATATGTTCAAAGAAATGACAACGAACACCTTAAAAAAAATTGCCTATGACTTTAAACCCATTAATTCATCTATTTCCATCTTCATATATCCGATATTTAACCTAAGTTATTAACGTTTGTTTCATGTTGTCTCTTCTCGTATTTTTCTCTTCATAGATTATCCTTTTCAAACAACGATGATTGAAGCCTTGGGTATATCCGAAACAGAGATTCGGATCACGAATCATGCGGCCACTTTATGCTATGGTTCCCAATGGAGCAGAATGCAAAACGTGACAGTATATTTAATGCTGGAACACCCCCACTTGACCTTCTCCGGGACGGCAAATATATTGACATTTATAGGTTGCAATCACTATGCAACCTTCGGACCACAGTTTGTTGATATTTTAAATGGATCCTCCATCAACGACTACAGCGGTAGCTGTCTCAGCCTATGTTACTCAGAGGACAACATCAGAGCTTCGTGCTCTGGCGTAGGTTGCTGTCAGACACCACTTCCTGTAAATTACTCACATTCCCCACTGCATGGCATAAGCATAGGACTTCAATACCTGGAAGGCTCCATAGTTTTTGACGGTTGTAACTATGCATTTCTGGGTGAGAAAGATCGGTTTAACTTCCGAGGCGCCAAAGATCTCAAGGATCCTCATCTGTTGGCAAGAATATTAGCAACTGTTCCAATCGTACTGGAATGGACAACAGGGTATGGGAACTGCAGCCAGGCACAAAGCAATCTATCCACCTACCTTTGTCAAGCTAATACCAAATGTGATGATGTCGACAATGGTAACCACTACCGTTGCAGCTGTCTCCCAGGCTATGACGGTAATCCTTATTTGGAGCAAGGTTGCACAGGTATCATCAAGTGTCACAGATGTCTCCCTGGCTTCCGTTTAGTAGTATTCCTTGTTCTACTACGTAACACCTGCAAGCTTCATTTTTGAGGTTTGGTTTTGCCTTTGTGATACTTTGCTGCAGATATCAATGAGTGTGATATGCCGGACATCTATCCCTGTTTCGGGACTTGCACCAACACGCCCGGAAGCTACCACTGCACTTGCCCAAAAGGATGGAAGTACAATGGCCATGACTGCTTCAAGGATTATGCCACAAGAGTCGCACTTGGTAATCATTCTGCTCCATAATTTCAGAATACCCTCATCAATGGAAAGCATATTCTAGTGCTCAAAATAATAAAGTTAATAAAACGCAAACAACCTCAGGGTGTAACATAAGTCTCATAATGCGATTTCAAACAAGGCTAAAGTGATTGGAACTCAAGAACAAACATCTTAATATCAAAAAACACACAGTAAAAGTGAGAGTAATGCTAGGGAAATAGATTTGACAGCATATTTCTAAAACTAACTCTCTGATTCATCGATTTCACAAATCTAATCCACGGACCCATGTGATTGCAGTTCCAAAATCAACGCCTCGTATAAAATTTTTCAATTGAAACTAATCAAAGAAAAGAGTCCCTAATCATTCTCATCCTGCAAACTTAGGAAGAAATCTCGACCAACTATCTAACCTGTCGCTTAGGTCTAACCAGCTAATTTGCCACCAAGATTAGATCACCAAGATTGATTAGATCACCAAGATTGTCTTCAACAGAACATTCTGTTCGTCGGTGCACTCATGCCGCAGAAACTGAAACTTGCCATTGGCATGTAATGGTAAGTTGTTATGGTCTCTCGCCAGGGCATTGATGTGCAAACAAACCAAGAAAAGAGGAGAATGTCAAGGATACAGATAAAGGAACATATGGATGAGAAAGACTTCGACTATAGAATGAATCAGACGCTACTAAATATACTGATTCATTAGAGCATCATGATAGCCTTAATTCAAAATCACTCATCATCGCATGTAATCTTATTTGTACTTCTTCAGTTGCAGGACCCAGCATAGGCTTGGGAACAATAGTTTTGTTCCTCGTCGTTTTTTGGCTCAGCCTAGTACTCAGGAAAAGGAAACAAATCAGGCGAAAAGCTAAACACTTTGAGAGAAATGGAGGCTTACTGTTGCAGCAGCAGATGACCTCTCATCAAGGTGTTGTGGATAAGACAAAGGTTTTCACAGAAGATGAGTTGGAGAAGGCCACCGATAACTTCCATAAAGACAGAATATTAGGTCAAGGAGGCCAAGGTACTGTGTACAAGGGGATGCTAACAGATGGAAGGATCGTGGCTATAAAGAAGTCGAAAAAGATAGACGAGAGCCAACTGGGGCAATTCATCAATGAGCTCGTCATTTTGTCACAGATCAACCATAGAAATATAGTGAAGCTATTAGGATGCTGCATGGAGACCGAAGTGCCAACACTAGTTTACGAGTTCATACAAAACGGAACCCTTTCGGAACAAATTCACAGTCCTAATGACGAGCTGCCATTCACATGGGAGATGCGTCTACAAATCGCTGTAGATTCGGCTGGTGCATTGGCGTACTTGCATTCTGCCTCTTCATTTCCAATCTACCACAGGGATATCAAAACATCCAATATTCTCCTGGATGAGAAATACAAAGCAAAAGTGTCAGACTTTGGAATATCTAGACTAGTGCCAATAGATGATACCCATTTAACTGTTACGGATGCTTTTGGAACATTTGGCTACATGGACCCGGAATACTTCCAGTCGAGAATGTTTACAGAAAAGAGTGATGTCTACAGCTTTGGGGTTGTGCTTTTGGAGCTACTCACAGGAAAGAGGCCAATTCAACCAAATAACAATGCATCGCAGGAAAGGATGAGTTTGGTAGCATGGTTTTTCACAGCCATGAAGCACCCTCATCATGATGACATTTTCGATCAAGTTATGAGAACAGATAAACGGGAAGAGCTTTTTGCTGTGGCTAACTTGGCAAAGCGATGTCTGGACATGGACAGTAAGCGGCGACCTACGATGAAAGAAGTTGCAGCGGAATTAGAGGCAATCAAAGCACACAACTTCTCCTATTCATTTGAGCAGAATCATTCAGAGACTGATGAGCATCCATCATTTCGATCCGACATATGCGAAGGTACTTATGGTTATTCAAGTTCATCCACCTTTAATTTGGATTTGAGCTCCACATCAGTTGATGCAAAGCCTTTACTGTTTGACACCACAAGGTGAAATGCTTTCAGCACCCTTTCCCTCCTTTTCTCCCATCATTCGCTCATCCAATAAAAGTTTCAAGTTAGATCGTTCTTCGTTTCTGAAAATGTATTTGTAAAGTAGCCCCATGTGTTGATGTTCAGATTACCACTTCACTACGTAACAAATATATGTAAGATATATTCGAGGTTGTATTGTAATTGATTCACGCTTTCAGTAAGTCGAGATATAGTTATCAATACCTAGACAGAGTACCGAACTGATCACCAGGCTTGACAAGGTTGACATTTTTGCTTCCCATGAAATCTCGTGCAACCCCAATAATGGTTCCATATAAGCCAAATGCTCGGCTACAACCAGCAAGTTAAGCAGCACATTGCGTTATACGGTATAACTTGCTCAGTTCTCTCGGTCTGCCTGCATGACAGTACAAGGATAAATTCAACATCTAATAAAAAGAAGCATCAATTTACAAATCACATTGCACATGTACGCATGAAACTATTATCATGACACTAACCTGTCTTGAGAAAATCCTCGGGTAGTTTACATCAAGTTCCAGAGATACTTTGTGCCTTGGACTGAGTTTTCATTTTCCCAATGTTCTCATTGCCTTCCTAGCACCAGGCAAAACAAGCTCGAATTTGGTACCCACGTAATTGGAGAATAACTGACACATGAATTAAGTCAATTGTTAGTTGTCACCCTGAATTTCTACAAACACAATCTAGTACTGGACCAAGAACCAAAGAAAACAAAAAAACAAAACGCACTTGACAGCTTAGTCCCGCAGTGGTCTATACCAAAGAATCAATGCGAAAGTTGATTGCTTGCGAGAAAAACACACTTGATGAATCTAAGAAAGGAACTACTGATAACAAACTGTTGTTCTCGATTCAGCAACGCACACAATACAACAATTCCGCAAATTCTACATCATCCACAATTTCTACACTATCCATTGCACATAATAGCCTACGATAAACCTTTTGACGCCTTAGTGTCACATATTTCAAGCCAGATGATAAATACAAATCAAACTTCAATTTTGTTTTTCATATCGACATTGGAACGTACACATTCACATTAGATCAGTTCTCAAACTTCTATTAATCCCTTCATTACTAATATATTAATATTGGGAGTCTAGGTCTATTAAAAAATATCTGGGATTAGTTCATATCCTATTTTGTTACAAATCATGTTTGATATAAAAAGGATTAATAAACAGTCGGTGAACAATAGTCAGTCCGTGGTCGGACGACTATTGATGATCGGTGGTTGGCGGTTGGGATGCGATTGACGAGCAGTCAATCAGGCGCTGGTCAACGGTCAGCGACAAGTAACGTGTGACGGTTAATGGTTGAGCTACGATTGGGCGATGGTTGGCGGTCGATGGTCTGAGGGTCGGGCTATGGTCCTTGGTTAGATGCTTGGTGGTCGGTCAGGTGATAATAAGCTTTCGGTCGGGCGACAATCATCGTGCGACGGATTACGGTTGGCGGGCGGTCAATGGGTTGCGATACTTACCCCGCTTGGGGGATTAATAATAAGGAGAATTCTTGATAAATACTGCTATGTAATTTTAATTACACAAAAATATCGCATTATAATTTCATTCTCATCTAGTACTTCATGATCAATTGCAATTAATTACAAGTTAACTTTCCCCAATATAAAAATTACATCCAAAATTCAAATTCCTGAATTTTATTATTTTTAATTCCAATATTGACTTGTCTAATATGACGCCACCACCATGATACATTACCAACAACGTCGACGCTGCCATCACAATATTAGGTTGATGTACTGATTGCTGAGGTTAACGTACTGATTCTCATATGCTAATATTCTTATTCACAATGGTTGCGGTCTTTCTTTGTCGTCGATCCTTATCAGGGAGAAAGCCATGCAAGCACGTATTACAACCAAAACCAAAAAAAATGAAATGGAAGAAGAAGCGATAATGTGAACGAAGAAGACGTACTGTGATAAAATCAAATGTACTGTACTTTTTCGATGTGTTCTGAACTCCTACTTTTCTTATATTTAAACATCGCGTATAATGTGCTGTACAAAATAGACGTACTATGAATGAAGATAGACGTACTATAGCCTTTTTCAAAGACGTATTATTATATACATTAGAATTTTTTAGAGAAACCGACCCCATCGCCGCCGCCACCCACCATTACGCCGTCGTCGTCGCCCACTATTACCCCATCGAAGGTACCAAACAAAGCAGATCAACAACATTTCATATCAACAAACAAACAAACTTGATCAACAACGTTTCATATCAACACAGAACAATCGAAATTCTCAATAGAATCCGATCACAACTAACCAACATACTCAAATCCACTTCACTCACCTCCTTCACCAAAGCAGACCACGAGAGAACTAGTCCAAGGAACACAATATAGAAGAGCGGCCCCCAAAAATTCCAATCGCGCAAAGCCTTCCCCAGATCATCCCTAAACACATTCGAAAGCACGACAAGCTTCAAATTACTAACAATCCTCGACTGATCTCGATTCACAGTATCCCAAGCCGGCTCGATCAACGTGTTCGACGTAGATCCAAACCCGTTCGTCCCGATCGAGGACGGAACAGACACAGTAGGGACAGAATACGGTGGTTGAAATAATTGTTTTGCCTATTGAACACGACACCATATATGTGGAAACCAATATATTCTTATTAAAAAAATCAGAAGAGATCTTATAAATCAGGAAAGCTCAATTTAATTTTAAAAATAAATTCGTGGGGTACTTCTGTGGAAAAAATAAAGGGTGGTATTTATTGATAAATGTTTTTGGTAGGTGATACCTTCGGATAATTTTTCTTTAATAATACCATCGGAGAAGATGAGATTAATAATGAGGGGATCAAAGGTTTTATCCTCCGTGAGATTAGTAACCCGAGTGCTTATTTTCCTACCAAACATAGTATTAGCATGTATTAGTAACCCGAGTGCTTGTAGAATTTTTTTATAATCTTGTAGAATTTTCTGAAGTTGTCCAGAGACTTCTAGGATCTACAACCTTATAGGTACTCTAGAGAATCCCATACAAATATCTAAGGGAATGTTCTAAATGTTGAACCTAGACCCTTGAATCAAAATGATTTCTACTATCCATTGAGGTGGTGGTGGTTTGTATAAATAGGGGAGGAGGCTTATTTGGTCAAACCATCCAAGCATCCAAGCATCCAAGGTTCTTAAAGCAATACAACTATTCTCACTTCTCAAAGCTTGTCTCCAAAGTTTCATTCTCTCTTTACATTCTCATACTTAAGATTTTAGGGGACGAAGTTTGGCTGAACTTAAGCGAAGGACTGAGTTGCTTAAGTGCTACACGGGTATCAAGTTTCTAACCTGTGACAGTTGATATCAGAGCCGAGGTTGGGTCAAGAGAATGGCGGATTCAAGCACTACCGAGCATAGAGTTTCCGTTGAGTTAGCCACTATGAATGACACTATGCGCAAGGGGAAAGGAAAATCGAAAGATGTCCGAGTGAGCATAGAGTCCCGACTCTTGCAAATGGAAGAGATCGTGGCAAAGGTGTTGGAGAAGCTTGAGGATGATATTCATATCAACAAGACCATGGAGACATGGGAGGAAGACCTCAAAGATGAGTTGTAAAGTGTCCTTAATACTTGCTTGGATAACCTTCGTAAAGAATTTCAAGCGCAAATGGATGATATCCATGCTAATATGGCCTTTATTCAAGAGGAAATTAAGATCATTAGGGAAGATACCTCACTATGTAAGACGGCTATTGTGAACAATGCCCCAACCATTGGAAGGGAAATGCGACTTGACCCATCCAAACCAAAGGCTTTCGCTCGAAAAGCGGGATGCCAAGGAGCTAGATGCATTTCTCTTAAACATGGAGCAATACTTTGAGCAATTAGGGTTTGAAAATGAGGAGAAAAAGATCAAGACCACAGCCTTATTCCTTTCAGACATGACGTCAATGTGATGGCATCGTTGCTATAATGATATTCAAGCGGGGACGTTCACGATTGATGCATTGGTGGACTTTAAGAAGGATCTTAAGTTGCACTTCTACCCCAAGCATGCCCAATTCGGGACAAGAGACAACTTAAGAAGTTAAAATAAGTGGCCATTATCCGAGATTATGTCAAGTGCTTTTTAAAGTTACTCTTTCAAATCTTAGATATGGCCGAGGAAGATAAGCATATATATTTCATGGATGGCCTTCAACTATGGGCATAACAAGAGCTACAACGCCGAGGAGTTCAAACCCTTGCTATGGCTATAGCGGCGATGGAGTCACTCATTGAGTTCAAAAGGAGTGATTCCTCGAGGAATAAGGGCCAAAGGGTAACTTTGAGAAAGATGGAAAAGAGAAGGAAGATAAGAGCAAACAAGCTTCAAGTTCCTCTAGCAAGAGTGGTACGAGCAAAAATGATAATCAAGGATGGAACAAGAGGAACTCCAAGGACGCGGGAAAGTCCAAGGATGATGTGAAGTTCTCATTATGTGCGAGAGTGCCCAAAGAAGAAAGCACTACCGACAATGTTAAGCCAAATGACTGGTGTCAAAGTCACGAAGTTTACTTTTTAACTCCACTAAGTCATGTTATGACTCAACAGATTGCTTAGAGTTTGAAATGATTAATCGGCATCAATTTTTTTCCCCGACCCAAAACTCATCTCAAGTATAACAGACAACAAGATTTTGGATTATCATAATAGACATCTAGCAACCTCCGGTATCCACTTTTGGATAGCAATAACTCGTATTCACATAATTTTTTTTAGTGAAAATTCCTCACAAATATCACTTTGTAGACTTATTTTCAAGGAGATATCACTCACTTTTCTAAATTCCCACGAGGTACTTTTTCATCCCTATCCCTATTCCACCCCCAACCACACCCCCTTTCTCCTTCCCCGTACTCTCATTCCGTTTCTCCCTCCTATCTCCAACCTCGGGTTATCATAATAGACATCTAGCAACAAATATCACTTTGTAGACTTATTTCCAAGGAGATATCACTCACTTTTCTAAATTCCCACGAGGTACTTTTTCATCCCTATCCCACCCCCAACCATACCCCCTTTCTCCTTTCCCGCACTTTCATTCCATCTCCCCCTCCCATCTCTCCACCTCCCTCCACCACCATCGATAATAGTTGATTGAACTTTCTCTACAACTAGCCCTTTGCTTACCTCCCTGAAAGTGTAAGAGACCGCTTAGAGAGACAGCCAGACCATCTTGTTTGGTTGGTCAGACACATGGTTTTGGCCCTGAATACAAATATTTAGAAAAGGAATATGGCTAAGAATATTACATGGGGCTTAACTTCCACGATATGCTGGCCCCGCTATACCACAGCTGGCTCGTTAATAAGATTATTTTCCAAATGATTCATCATCTCAATCGCTTGCCAAGGCCTAAAGTCAGGATCTGCATCTTGATGATGCCAGGCTAAAGCGGTTTATTTAACTTCCATGCTAGAGCCATCTGTTGCCTCCGTGTACGATCTCGTGATAGACTCCACGATTTCTTTCCATTCAAAATCTCTTGCCCTAAAGTTCGATTCCCAATTAGAAGTTTTCGTCTACCTATAGAGCAAAATAAAGTGGAAGTCATTAAATAGGTGAAACAACGCATTCCGAAAAGCAAACTCGATTAGCAGGCAACTGACCATAAGAAATATCCATGCTTTGATAGTTCACAAGGGGCAAGTCATTCCGACAGACGTACTAGCCATTCACCAAGGGAAGTTTTACCTCTTCCACTCCGATCGAATTCCAACGGACGTATTACTTGCTCCGGCCGGATTTAGCGGACGTTTACTTGCTCCAACCAGAATTACTACTTGCTCCGATTGATTTCTGGGGGACGTACTACTTGTTTCAATCAAATGTACTACTTGCTCCGGTCGGACGTACTACTTGCTCGGGTCAGAAATACTACGTGCTCAGGTCGAACTCCAACGGACGTATTACTTGCTCCGGTCGAATTCCGACGGACATACTATTTGCTCCGACCGGACATACTAGTTGCTCTGGCCTGATTTCGGCAGACGTATTAGCTTTTTTAGAGACATACTATTTTTTATAGACGTACTATTTTTATTTTATAGGCGTATTACTTGAGGTGGGATGGGGGTGGGGTGATACCTTGTGGAAATTTATGAAAGTTTGTGGTACCTCCTTGGAATAAATATTTTTCGCTTTTTTAATATTTATTCTACGCAAATTCTAGTAATTCTACGTCGTGATTCCTTGAATAGCCTCAAATGATCATGTCTTAAATATACTTCAGATAAATCCACCATAATCTTTGATACACCTTTCACACATCTTATTTGGACCTTCAAATGAATGAATATAAATATTCATTTCGTCCCACTACACTCATCATTCTCCTTAGAGCACTTGCATTAGAATCTCTTAATAGATTCTCTATTCTACCTATTAAAACATCAACTTTTTACAATATACAGAATTTTTATTGATCATCAACTCTATCAAAATCTTTATTTCAATCTCTAAAACCATTACTTATTATATTTTATTAATTGATTTGATTTTGATTGCATGTTTGGTGTGTGGACAAGACAAATAGCAAAAAAAAAAAAAAAACATTTTTTACTCTCTCCTTCATCTCCGTACTTGTATAGTACTTACCCAATTATGCAGGATTACTAGTCACAAACCGAACTTTGCCTACTCATGGACATATTCTGCTGCAATCCTTATTTTGTGCAAAAGTATGAGTTTGGTCATGTAAAATGCATAATATCATGATTTTACATAATTTGATGCAAGTGCTCTTAGCATATTCTATTCATTCTATCATATTCACACACTTGAAGTGGATCAGACAAAATGAAGGATGATCGCAAGTCATTGTATCCCAAGAATTTCTTTTTCTTTGTTTTCGATCATACATGTTGTCACATTTAACGACTCTTAACGGTTGGTGATGTAGACTTGCATATCTGCCAGTTTATTGATTATCAATAGTCATTTGTTGATACTTTTCACAATTCCCGGTTTGATCGTTCCTCATCATTTTTATTGTCCCCTTATAATAGGTCATATTATTTCATACAACCCAAACTCGTGCTACTGTTTACATTGACTCCTAGCTAGTACCCATGCATGATATCCATCATAATTCTAGTATCATGTCTTAGTAACCAAAGTTTATGTACCTTATGGAGATCACATGGTATTCACTCAATTAGTATAGAAAACCATACTATGCTTAATCAACATCAGTATAGAAAACCATACTATTGCTTAATCAACATCAAGCTGTCAATTTAGTTGTTTGGCTCATACCAAGAGTTTGAATTAGTCATCATCCTAAGAAACATATCTTTCATTGTAAATCTTTCATAGGTCAGACACCTTATAACCTCAAACAAGCTTTAAAAGGTTGTGCCATTATATTCCCTATTCCTTCTTTTCATTTCCGGTAATTCATTCCCCGAATGAGGTAATATGTCCTACGCCCCAACATATCATATAACTACGTGCAAATTCACATATTATCATGTTTTTATCCACCTAAGCAAAATAACAATATTTTTCTTTAAGAACGGTATTGCTCCACCAGACTTCAATTCAACGAGCTTTCATTCTTTAACATTGGGTTCCTTTTATTTAGGTCTGTTTGGTATTCATTATGAAAAACCATGACCAAGGGTATAAGTAAGAAACTATTAATGTAAACAAGAATATAATATATCAAGAAAATGAATGTTACTTGTGGTTGGAAATGTAAATTGCTAATCACCCCCAAACAAAAAACCTATTCTACCCCTCCAC
>JAOVYX010016743.1:0-23850 GCA_035668315.1 Drosera spatulata
TTGGTCATGATATCCTTTCAATAACTCTAATATGTGTCATCAAATGAAGGCGGTTGTAATTCAGAGAATACAATGATATAGGGTCAAAAAGAGATTGAATAGGCTATCGAAATTTTCTTTGTTCTCAATATGCAGTCTAACAAGGCTACTATGTAGACTTGTATACTGCAGTTTAGCAAAATTAGTCTGCCGTAGAGATTTATAGCTCTGTTTGATTCCTTTGTGATTCAACTGTAAATCTAACAGTTCTAAGGCTAAAGAGCAGTAAAGAACACAATGACTTATACCGGTTCAGATGACGTTGTCAAATGACAAGTGAAACATAATCCAGTCTTTCCTTGGTGATCAATATAATCAAAATCAGAGTTAGTTCACTATGTGATTGTTTGTGGCTTATAATAAACCTCTTACAAGGTTCTTAGAACTTGCTAAGAAAAATCAAGTAACTCCTTTACACTGATTCAACTCCGACTTAGCTGTAGTTATGTTCTTGATGCACACGGGTAAATTTTTTCCTTTGTTCTTCGATTCAGCACAATAGAACGATTGCACATTATTTGCAAATGATTTTCCTCATACTTTATGATCAATCTCAACACAATAATCAATCTTCTCTGTCTGAAAAAAATCCTCTTTTATAGGCAACGGGTATCACGAACCTGTGACTGTTTTATTATGATGTTGATAGCTGTGTTTTGTTGATTACTGTATGTTGATAGTTGTCGTTTTGTTCTTTATAAATCCTCAGTGATCTTGATAAGGGATACTTTGCACAGCCTTCAATCTAGTATCATTGTGAAATCTCGAACTGATCGTTACTTTGATCCTCCTTCTTGTTACGAATCAATCCTACTGTGTTCCTAGTCTGTTGTGTCTCGATCTCTACTGCAAGCCAGCCATGTTGTAATAAGTCCTCTACTGCAGTCTGGTGCACATTCTGGATGCTAGAAGTAATTGGTCCTTTTCTGATCGATTCTCGATTCTTTTGTTGGTAATATTCATTTCATCTATTATATCCTAAATAACTGATCATGACTGTATCTGGTGATTTGAACTGCATCATTGATCTCCCATCTGTGATTATCTCTGCTACACACTTAGACTGTATTAACTATTGTAGTTCTAAACTTAAACATATGACTATGAATATTTTTTACATTATAATTTTGTTCATCAATTTCTATACAAGTGAAAACACTGCATACAAAACCTAACAGTGGCCTTTGTGAGGAGTATTATTCCTTGTATGCCATCAAATAGAGGTGGTGTTTGTGAGGAGTGTCACTCCTTGTCTCCTTCTGAGCTCACGCTAAGAAGAGGTGATTCTTATACTAATCGATAGTCCCTATGACAAAATCACTCAAAACAAAAAAAAAAAAAAAAAAAAAAAGGAAAAAAGGAGGGGGTGGAGTTGAATTGAGTAGTGAAACTTTTTCATAAAACACAAAACAAATAATTCAAAACTCTATATATGTAGGGGTCAGAAAAAACACCCAAAAATCAAGTTATCGAACCGAATCGAACCGAAATATCAAACTAATAATTTTGCTCGAAAATTTGTTGATTTCAATGAATATAATTTTTTGTAATACCCGAAAATTTTGAGCATTTAAAAATAAATATATAAATATGTACAGTAAGTATGTAAATAAAACGCGAATAAAAGACGTTAAATATAACGTTACGAATTAAAAATAGTCGTGCTTAAGGGTTACAGATTCAACCCAAGAAAATATTTGATTATTAAATCAAATATGACGATGAAATATTTGGGACAACTAGATGAGCGTTGCGACAATAAATATTGCAAATAAATAACGTTAGAACGTTATAAACGTTGCACGTAAGGACTACCGATTATAATCCCATAAATAATGGATTATTACATGTGATGTAATATCATTATTCATGAGATAATTAAATCGGCAACGATTAATTATCGAGAGACAAATTATGTAAAACATGGATAAATATAATTCGTAAGATATTCGAAGGGATGAAATAAATCACCCACTCAAACCTCATCTCCCCTTATCCATTTCCCTTTCCTCCTTCCATCACTCACCCGCCACCACCTCTTCACCAAAACCCTACACCAGCCGCCACTGCCGTCGTCGGCTGCATCGTCGCAGCCGTCGCCACCACTGCCCCCGGTTCCTTCTCCTCTTTTTCTTTTCTTCTTCTTCCTCTCCTCTCCCACACAGCCACCACCACCGTGCGGGGCCGCCTGAGATGTCGACAGCCAGGATCCGGCCGTCAGAGCTCGTCGTCGACCCATCCTAGCCAACGACAAGCCCGGATCGAGCAAGATCCAGCCACCCACAAGCCGCTTCGCCTCGCCATCGTCGGCCACCATTCGTCCATGAATCCGGCGACCATGGTGATGCCGCCGGCCAGCCATCAGCAACCACGGCGACGACCCCCAGCGGGCTGCGATGAGGCTCGGACAACGGCCTGATAGCGGGCCCGATTGCAGGCCTGTGAGCGGCCCGAAGTTGGCTCGATAAAGGCCCGACGTTGGACAAGTCCCGAACCGCGATCCGATGCAGCCCGACGTTGTGACGAGCCCGGACAGCAGGCCCGACAGCGGCCCGATGCTTCGTTTAGTCGCTCTCCTCGTTCGTCCCGTATTTTGTTACGAATCTCATCGTTAATGTAACCTAAGTCCTTTCGATCCGTCTCGTGCTTAATATTTCATTAATATGATGTGTTATGATGAATGTGATGAGAAGGGTACCGTGAGGAGGTCGATGATATGCTTGGTTGATTTGTTATGATGAATGTGATGAGAAGTGTACCGCCAGGAGGGCGATGATATGCTTGATTGCTTGGTTGATATGTTAAGGTGATAACGAAACTAGGGTTTCGACAAAATATGCATGGGTGCATGCATGGACACATGCGTATGTAAATTAATGCTAATTATGATCTTAAAACACCATGGACGTGTTTTGTTAGACATATGTATGCTTAGTGTAGCGATACGATGAATTTTACTCGATCACGGAATTATGTATTAAAAAGGGATACTAATTACACCACGAAGGGTATCGGGTTATAATAACAAGGCTTGACATTAGGATCGAGATCGGGAATGATTGTTTTACATGTTGATATATGATGTGGGGTATTTGGGGTTGAAAAGAACTAGAATACGCATCACTATATATATATACCCTCTCGAGAAAATAAATGAAAGCGACCTCTAAATGATTTGATAAAAAGAAAATGGGGATGTAGAGCATAGTTACACTATCTATGTGAACGAATGAAAAAGCGAACGAATAAGAAATATCGTATCTTTGAATTGATAAGGTAGACACTGACATCCCTTTTGAATCCGTTGGATCGTTGGTCGTTTTTCCCGAAATATTGAGAAGGTCGAACATGACATCCCTTCTTTGATCCATTGAGATCATTTATTGTTTCCTTGAATAGCCTTGGTGGCTTGAGTTTGAGTCATTACACTCCAGTGTTTTCCTCTGAGTCATCGTCACAGGTGAGAACTAACTAGGGAGCGATGGGCATTCCCTATTCTCATTGCATGCATGCAGCGGCTTCGACGCCGTTGTGACGGGGCCACGGGTTACTCTCTGCAGGAAGGCCTAAATTATCTCAATGTTGGCATACGATGCCTCATTGAATGCACAAGAGATGCAAGGCGACGCACGAAGTAGGTAAGTGCGAAAACAGAATCTATTGGGTAGCCCGGCTGACGATTGACACTTTATCTCTGTACTCCGAGTCGATCATATCCTTGGAGTTGTCGCTTTTGAGTCAAGTCATGAACCCTGAATAAATGCAAAAGAAAGGAGTGACTCTTAAAAGCGATACGAAACCATATAAAACAAGGTAAAAGGATGCTGTTTGATACGGCGTCCATATTTTCCTATCATATTATAAAAATATTTTAGGGACTTTCGGCGGTCGTCATAGCCGTTAGCGAAAGTTTTCTGTAATTGGGATTCATACACCTTAGGTTGCTGAGCTTTTTTAGCTCACGGTTATGTGTTTCAATTGCTGGTATGCTCTTAACTGAACCTGGAGGTTGCATGCATATAGATGATCTCACGTGCTTTCATATATTATAACAGATCAAATGTCTATTTTGTTTAATGTGATATTCGATCTGGATTGATTTTACACCAATGCTATAACTAAAATAGATATTCGAAATTATAAGTTATAAATGTGACTACTGTTTATAATTCCTTGATTTCTATACCTCTAAACCCATTCAGTTTATTTCGCCTTGTCATGGATTTGGTCCGTGACGGCATAACGTCCACGTGTCATACGGAGGGCGGGGCTTTACATTTTCAAAATTGTAAATTCTATATATAATCGAAACTGAACCGAAATCAAAACTTGAAATAACCGATGAAATTCAGTTCGGTTTCGTTCATAATTTTTAGAAAACCAAATTTGATTTGTTTAATCAAAATTGAAAAAAAATTACAAAAATTCTCCACAAATACCACTTTGGAGACTTATTATCAAGAAGATACCACTCATTTTTCTAAATTTTCACTAGATACCTTTTCATCCCCACCCCCCACACCTACCCCATTTCTCCTTTCCTGCATTCTTCTTCCCCACTTCTCCTCCCCGCACTCGGCTCCATTGTTGTCTTCATCGTTGCTCCATCGCCACCACACCTCTCCTCTCACCCCCCAAACTATCACCACCATTGGTCCGTTATCAAATAACGACCACACGAAGTACATGATCCCGACGGCGATCACTCCACAAGCAGCGCCGAACAGCAATGACACCGCAATCCCTCTGATATCGCGGATCGGCCAACCAGGGCGGCGGATGATCATGTCGTCGTCGAAGCTATGGTTAGAGAATAACTTGGATGCGCGGATCCGATCTTTGGATTCTGAGTTGAGCTCGGGGAATCGGATCGTGATCAGAAGGAAGTCGTGGATCTCGACCTGAAGCAACACATATCTTCAGATATATTGATAGATGAAGAAGCTGTTTTTGATATGTAGGTCTGGAGTTTGGTTTGTGTATATGTGTTGTATTGTGTTGCTCCGATCGAATTCCGATGAACGTATTAGTTTCGGCCAGACATTCAAGTTGTTTCAGTTGGATTTCGACGAACGTATTATTTGCTCCGGCCAAATTCCGATGGACGTATTAGGTTTTTAGAGACATTATTTTTTATAGATGTAATACTTTGTTTTATAGGCATACTACTTGGGGTGGGGTGGGGTGGTTCCTGATGGGAATTTATGAAAGTTAGTGATATCTTCTTGGAATAAAATCTTTCAAATGGTACTTTTCGGATATTTTTTCTTATTTTTGCGGTATCACATTGATTTTTCTATAACATGTTTTTGGTGTGATGGGATAAACTGGATTGTTGTTGTTGTATGTTTATTAGGTAAAAACATATTTATTGTTGCGATTATTGTTTAAGTAACGATGAAAAAGAAAAAGATAATAATATATAGAATTGAGTTGAAGCATGTCATTCTTAGATTAAATAGTCCACGAGTAATAATTGAAGCTTGTCAAAGTGCTGATACGGACAAAAGTCGGGTTTACTTCAAGGAGGATGCAAAGGAATCAAGTGGAGAGAATTTCGATGAGGATAATACGGAAAAAAATATCGACTATGAAGAATAGTGTAAGAAGAAGAGAAAGAGCAGGAGATCAAAATTATCGAGGAACGAAGGAAATCCCAAGAGCTCTAAATGAAATATTGTGTCGAAAAGTTCACTCATGCCAAGAAGATGTGGCATCAAAGAAGCTCACCAAAAAGAAACATACAAAGTCAAAAGAAACAAAGAAAATGTTTGTAATCTCATTTAGTCATTTTCTTGTTCTATCACGAGTTTGTTCCGATCAAAACTAGTATTTGACCCAACGATATGTGCGTTTGTTTTTTAACCTTAGTAGTTTGAAAATTAAAGAACATGCATATTGAAATAACATAAACAAATACGTGATGCCAAAATTTTAAAATTGTGAAATTTTTAATATTTTATTCGTAAACAAGAAACATAATGATCTTAATTAAAATGATACATTAATTTGTAAATAATATTTTATAATTTCAAACAGGTCCCTATTTGCAAATAAAATTTGAAGATTTCAAGAAAAACACCCAACATTGTTTTCTAGATAACTTAATCTTTGACCTAACTATAAGATACAATCTACAAGCAATATGCAAATATTGGTAATCAACCTTAATCATATGTTGTGTTTGTGTGTGTGTGAATAAAAAAAAAAACCCTTAATCATGTGTTGATATAAATAAACAATGGAGATTTAAAATGTCCAATGTGAATATTTAGAATATATATAATTGGATAACATTAATAAAGCATTATGGATTTTGATTGTTTTAGTAAGTTAAAAGTATTAGCTTTTCATTTTCAAGATGAAAATTGAGGAATATAAAATAATTGTATTGATACGGGGAACCCATAAAGTTTTTTGTTTGCTTAATCTTTGTAGATATAGGATTATATCTTGAATGTGAGAATCGGGGATCATGAAATTATTATATAGCTCTCAACATGGAAAATACATAAAATTTTCTTTTTTAACCTCAATTCTGTATTTTCCATGTATTTACTACATTGAGAAATAAAATTACTTTTAAACGCATACTATGCTATATATGTTAAATTTGTATCATATTTATATACTACTCTATCCATCCCTGCAATAATGCGCTCGATGAAAAGAAATGATTGTACGACCAAAAAAGTATGTTGTATAATTATTTTTTACAAAAAATTTAGTACAAATCAGATATGGATTCTTTTGTTTGTAAAAGATTGTGTATGTAACAAGACATCTTTAATGATTTATTTGTTTACTTTCATAATAGTTACATTTATTTTGAGATTTAATCAAGAGATTACATTTGTACTAAAATCTTTTGTGATATAATCTCGATCGTTAAATCAAAATCGAATGATCCAACTTTATTTGATTAAATATTTTTTTCATTTAGATTGATATTTGCATTTATTTTCTATTTTATTAATGTCAATTCTCAACAATTATAAGAAATTTATATTATCAAGATTAAAAGATTTTAGTCGAACACGGTCCCTCACGTTTTTCCTTAGTATATACAAGTAGTTCGCGTAACACTCCATTCCATCATACTACAATTAGCAAAAAGAAATTAGTTAGTAAAAATCTTCGATGCGGGGTATATTAAATTAAGCAACCCAGAAGCAAAACATATGAAAGAAGAAAAAAAAAACATAGTATAACAAAAGTACCGTCGATATCAAGTACTTTCTTCAATGCAATTGAACATATGAAGTACTGCCGATCTTCATCAAAGAGTTCGGCTTCCCTTATTCTCCATCTTATTACACCGTTCCATTATATTACTAATTACAAAAATAATCAAACAAAGTATGACAAAAATAAACTATGACAAGTACCGCAAAAAGATCGAAATATGTTCTATAATATATGCTTATAAACAAATATCTCTTTTTGCCCCGAGCAAAAGATGATTCGGATCATAAATACTCTACGATCCACCAACTAACAATATGTTGAACCTTTATGTGTTTTCATGTTCAAACAACGTAGGGAAGAGGCCATGTTGATATCGTTATTTTTTTTACATACAACATATAAATAGTATCGAGAATCGATTAGGATGTGTGCAACATTATCGCATCATACAATATAAACATAGTTTAACGTACCGTGCCCATGTTCGTCATATTTGATTTTGCATTCGGAGAAGGTCTCGTTGTCAACCTACAACACACCAAAGAAGAAGTATCATAGGAGGAACATTATCACTCAACAAAGTGAATTCAGGTACGGGCAGAAAACAATATTCTGATTAGAGGAATAGTTTCTCTATATATAGGGGAAGAAGAAGGCTGGTGATCTTCTAAGTCGAAGATAAGTTTCCTAACATAGTTATCTTTTACAATCGTGTTTATCGGATTTTTGTTTTGTTTTTTTAAAGAGATTCTAAGTCGAAAATAAATTTTCAAAGACAAACTCCTAAGCGAATTCTAATTTGTTTGGTTTAATAATCATTTTATCTTTTAATTAAAAATAAAAAATTAACCCATCATTACCATGGATTAAAAATAAGTAAAGTTTCTTCTTACAAAAAAAAAGTTTTTGTTTATGATAAGATCTTTACAAAAACTAATCCTATAATAACAAATGTTTCTATAGTCATAGATAAAATCATAAGGAGTAAGATAAGGATTAGATATGAGGTAATTAGTACGTTCACCCGTGCAGTAATGTACAGGATCAAAAGAAATATGTTGATGCCGATTTTTATTTTTGTAGATACAACGAGTGGATAGACGACTATCCACAAACGAGTGGATAGACGATTTTTATTTTTGTAAATACTCTGGAGGCGGAGGAAGATGAGGAAGGTGCCTAAGAACTTGACTCTCTGTAATGACGTAGTTAAGATATTGAAATCATTTACATAGATATTGGACAGCTATTATCTACATGGTAATAAATATTCCTATTTATATTAGGATATAGAGTTAAAACATTTAAATAATTTTAAGGATAATACTTTATCTAAATATTGGACGGTCAAGATCAATTGATACGACGATCGAATTTCGATGTTTTAAGTAGATATTGAATGATCGAGAAATATTGATGCGATAAATATTGATATTTTTTTAATTTCATTTTGTTGTTATTAAAACATTAAAAAGTTTATCATAATACATATTGTTGAATTTGGGATAATACGATAAAGATTTATTATACATATGATACGATAGATTTCTTGTTGCGATTAATACGATATACGATTCAAATTTACTATAAATATCATACAAATTAATTATTATTCCTGCAAATAATTTTTTTAGTTTCCAACACTTTTGTTTTACTTTATTTTAGTTATAATTTTCTTAATGAATCTCGTCAGTTTATTACAAGTTTGAATGGTTAAGATTGTCCAATGCAACACAAACACGAACCTAGACTTATTCGCTTAGCAAATAGTATAGGTTTTCATGCAGTAACCAAACACTTATTCCATTTGAAAATTACCTTATAGAACAAGTGGAGTAATAGCAAATACGAACAACTTTTAACACAATACTATACGAACACTACATAATGAAAATAATATATCTAAGTAAATGAAGATGGTGGGAAATGTTTGCAACAGTGTGTTCGATTCACTTCAAACATTATAACCACTAGAAACGCTACCTCACTGGATGCTAAGTGAGCAATTCCTCAAGATATTTTATAATAACTATTTATGCGTAAGTTTTATTATGAATTTTGACACTTATATTTAATCACAATTCCGGAAAAATGTTTAGCTTTTACACTAAAGGATTGCTTGCAAACTCGTTTGAATCAACATTGGACGAATGAGGACTTTCTAGAACAATCTATCTTCCACTTGGTAGATTCCATCCTTTATCGATTTGTATTCTAAGTTGTCTTGAGTTTTTGAAGACTTGAGGGGATTTGTTATCAATTTTGTTATAACAACAACCCAATGTTACTACAACACTAAGCTGTAGCTATACAGGATGAATAAACATAATAGAGTTAAAATAATATTTATATTAAAAAAAATTACCTATATAAATATATAGGTTATTGTATATTGAATTTGATTCATAAATAAGGAATGTCATTCCTAAACATTCATGTCACTAATAATCCTCAAATTTGACAAACATAATGTATACAAGTGAGTGAGAATATTCATGGATATACTTGATGATAAACAAAGTTGCCTCTTTTTTGGCTAGAATATCATGTTTTCATAAGTGCCTATAACTATTTTGACTAAAAGCACTTTAACCTTTATTTTTCGAATATATATATATAAAGAAAAAAACATCTCTAGCCAATCTCACTCACAAGTTTTATTTAAATAAATTATTTTTAAAATTTCTAAAAAAGTGACAGTTATATTCAATTTTGTAAGGGGACTGCAACTTTGTTGCCTAAATCAACTGCATATATATATATGATGTGTCGTTGATATTGCAGAAGTAACGTAGTGGTTGTTCTAATATTGCAAGTTGAAAATTTTATAATGTCAATTGAAAAATTTTGTATTGTAACTGATGGAATCTATATTGTCATATTTTGATTATAAAATACATTAAAAATTTAATTATACACATTAATCAACTTATAATATAAATTTCTATACTTACCATACAAAATAGCCAACATACAATATTTGTAACTACTATTACGCAACTTGTTACAACATACAAGTATTTCTTATATCAATATATTATATATAATTCCACATGTAATTAATCGACTATTCTCATTAACTTGTTCCTTGTCAACATTTTATAATTCAACAAAAAAAACAAAAAAGGGCAAAAGAATTATCATCGGTACCAAATCAAAGTGGTAAATTAACCGAATATAATGTGCAGAATTTGTATTGCGTGATAAGAGTATAATATTTTTCTCTTTACCTTTCCTCGTATTTCGAATATAAAAGTATTTGTCGATGAGTCTAGTTAGACTCGAAATTCAATTGGTTATATGAACATAAGAGATGTTTTGTTAATTTCAAAAACGGATAAAAACATGTATTATTATTTTAAGTTGTGGAATATACATAGAAAATACTCTTATAACAAAATTAGGGTATACAACGATAAAACAAAAACTTCTTTTGACCGAAAAAGACCCTCACTTCATCCGTTGACTCGCTCCACCATCATCCTTCTTCGACCCCTCGTCGCCTCCTATGATCGCCTCTAACGACCGCCTCTTGTCACCGTTTCTTGTGATCGCCTCCTGCCATCTACGTCGGTGGTCCCTTGCCTCCCGCCCTCATCTCTCTCCCACAATCAAGGTTAGGGGTGAGAGTTCGGTTAGTTATCAAAATTTATTTCGGTTTTGCTTAACCAAAAATAATTTGGTTCCTTAAAAAACACTAATCGAAACCGAACCGAGGTAGTTCGATTAACCGAACACCGAATAAGTTCGATAAAATCAAATTTTACAAACTGAAATCGAATTACAGAAAATGTGCATACCATGACACCAATAATATCAAGTGAACGACAAACATGGATGCTGCATATCCATTATCAATTATAACAGCCACTTGCTCTCATACACGAAGATCGTCGATATCATATCAAGTCATCAAACTCGAGAGTCTAAGCCGTTAATCCAAGTTACATAACCACATTACATTGAAAAAAAGATAGACGATCACATAGATAATAACACAAGAAGTTATATAAACAAACATCTTAGATGATTATGAAACAAAAGCAAACCATAAACATAGAATTTGGGAAACCCCAAGTGCAAAGGCAACCTCCTCTCCGTAGAAAATGATAATAACATAGTTGTTGTCATTGCACAATTGATAATAGAAGTGTGGCCACCAAGTTCTTTCAATGGTTTTCCAAACTTCATCCCATGGATCCTAGATGCATCATCATAAAAATAAGAAATAGAAAGAAAGAAAGAAATTGGTGGTCATGATACATGATGATTATGAAGATAATCATAAGAATGTTAGAACTTAGAAGTGTCCAGATTAATAATCACAAAGCTTAAACTAGATACTATATCAGAAACTATTATCCTTCTTCAATGATCTCATCTCAATTACAGAGGAACAAATATGAAAAATATTTCAAAAAAAGATATATTGATTGATAAGTTTTGAATAGGCAGCAACAAATGAAAGAGAGAGAGAGAGAGAGAGAGAGAGAGAGAGAGAGATTGAACAAGTACCGTCAACAGATGTTCTCTTGAGCATGACTCCGACTTTCAGACATATCATTCCCCTTCACAAAATCTGAAAGTATAAAGATCCGAAAGTTAGTGTATTCAAGAAATAACAAAAATCCAAATAAATATTCAGTGTTAAATCAAATTAGGTTACCTGTTTCAAATTTTTCTAACTCATCTAGATCTTCTTCAATTTCAACTTTCGTAGAGGATGAGCGCAACCAAGCTTAAGTGCATAAAAGAGCTTCCACCATGCTAGGAGTCAAAGAACTCCTAAATTGATCAAGCGCACGCCCACCGGTGCTAAATGCAAACTCCGAGGCCACAGTCTATATAGGAATCTCTAACACATCTCGGGCCAGATATGAGAGAATGGGAAACCTCTGACTATTAATCCTCCACCAACGCAAAGTATCAAATTCTTTTACATCATCTTCAGTTACTTCACCAAAATACTTATCCATTTCAGACAAAATATTACCACAGCCAGACTCATTCTTATGCTTCTTTTGCAAAGCAAAAAGATCCACTTCATCATCGTCATTTTGATATTCTACATCAACCGCTTTATTTGTATCTTGGCTCTGTTGTACAACTTCATTACCATATATCTTTTCATACTCATTAAATAATCCAAGCAACACAGTCTTCACATTTTTCATTGCCTCATCTTTCAACGAATCTTCCTTCTTATACATGGCATCGAACGAAATATTCATCAACTCCCACTTTCGTCTTGGATCAAGTAAAGTCGCAATATGTAGAAGGAGCTTCATCTAAGTTAAATTGCCCCAATACTTATCATACTTTTCTTTCATCCTAGTCGTCGCTGTAGTCAAATGTGCATCTTTTTTATTCGGCATCCACTTCTTAAGAAAGATATAGAGTTGGCTGATCTCTTTGAAATACATATTAGATGTCACGAAAATAGATCTAGAAAGTCTTATTATCATGTGATAGAAACGCTATAAGAACTGTGTAAGAACTCTCACGTTCTCCCAATCTTCCACAGTGGATACTCCTTTTTGCATATCTCTACATCGTCTAGCTCGTCATTAACTAAATCATCTGCACCAAGCTCAAGGTCAAGTTTATATTCCATATGTTGTTGGTCATACCTCAAAAATGCTCCACGAAGTTTCAAAGCTGATTGAAGCATCAAATAAGTCGAATTCCATCTTGTAGGCACATCCAAACATAGCATTGCCCTGCTTTGAATCTGTTCATCTGTTATACATTGCTTAAATTTTGTCAATCGTGCTGGAGATTGTCGAATGTACCTACCAAGCAATGAGACATATAATCAGTAAGATAAAAAATTTAACATGAAATTGAGAATGAACAATTAACATGAAATGCTAAGATTTTCTTAGTTGACATATAATCTGTAAGATCAAAAGTTAAAATATGAAACTGAGAACCTGCACATTAGAATGAGCACCTGCACATCACAATGAGAACCTAAACATAAAAACTTACAATAGAAACCACTAGAACCTACAATGGAATTGATAATGAGCACCTGTATAAAAATTACCTTACGACATTCCTTACTCGAGCAATGGTGGGAGCTATGTCTTTGCATCCTTCCTTTACCACAAGATTAGTAATATGAGGCCCACACCTCATTTGAAGGAATCTTTCATTCATCACATTGGTATTCCAACTCGTGAACCTACCCTTCAAGTAGTTACCAACGATGTCGTTGGAGCTTGCATTATCGACAGTAATAATCATTACCTTTTCAATCCCCCAATCAAGTAAGCAAGTCTCAATAGCCATCCCTATCGACTCTCCCTTATGATTAGAAATTGGGCAAAAATTAATAATCTTTTTGTATAAAATACAGTCATTATCAATAAAATAAATCGTCAGGCACATTTAGTTGATTTTCGAAATTGATGTCCAAGTATCTATGGTGAGACATACTCTTTGACTTGACTTCTTTAAAAACTTCTTTAACGTCAACTTCTCGGATTGATAGAGTTTGTAACAATCATCTCTAATTGTAAACCTCGAAGGAAGATGAAACCATGGACACATAATTGTAAACCTTCTTTAACAACAAACTTGAAACGTAACTCGTCAACAAGTATCATTCGTGCAAGTGCATTACTAGCAGCATCCACGTCAATTTTCCAATTATAAAGGGAGCTACCTTTACTCTCCCTATCTCTGCCTTTTCTAATTGGTTGTAAATTCAGCAATGCCTGAGTTTTATCCATATTAGGAGGATACTTCTTACATGATCTCAAATGATTATTGAGGCCGCTAGTTCCATTTTTGATCGGATCCCCAGCTATCTCCTTTGCACAATAGTTGCAAGCAGCCATTTTCTTTTTCACTATCGTGTCATCATCTCCGCCCTTCACCGTCTTCTTAGAGAAGTGATCGCATATCTTCGACCTTGACTCTATATTTTTTTTCTCTTCTTATTTTTACTAGCTACTGTTGTTGTTGTTTACTCATCCTCTTGCATTGGGTGGTCTGTTTCTTGAGCCAAAGACATCTACAAAAAACATTTAAGTAATCTCAAAATTTAGTAAATCCCAAAAAAATCAAAACAGATCTAACCCAAATTTAGCAAATCCCAACTCAAAATCTTGAAATTAAGTAATCTCAAAATTACTGTAAGTCTGCAACTAACAATGAAAGTAATTTATAGTCTAAAATCGATTTGTAAAATTACATGTCTCAATTTGATCACTGCAACAAACAAGTACCAACCACATTACTCATCGTTGTCGGACTCGACAAGATCGTTCGTCAAGGATGAGCCAGGATGACGAGTAAGAGTAGAAGACAAGGAGATTTGGTAGAGAGAACTCCTAGGAGGAGACTTGGGATGGTCGCGAGTCTACGAAGTGAGCCTAGGAGAAGGAGGGTGGGAGTCAGGGAGAAAGATCATTGGTTAACCTAAAAGATAATAAGAAGTAAAAATAAAAGATAAAATCCAAATTGTTTAATTCGGTTTTCGATTAACTGAAAAACTGAACATTTTCAAAAATCTAATATCGAAACCGAAAACCAAACTTTGGGAAAAAACCGAATTATCGAAACCGAACTGAAAATCGAAGTAACCGAACTAAACTCACTTTTTCGGTTCGGTTTTTTTGGAATTCGATTTTTTTCTCTTAACCTTAATCAAGGTAAATCTCAAACCCAATTCGATTTGAGGAGAACATCCATAATGGATGTAAATCTTATCTTTATTTTTATATAAAAAAATATTTTTTAATGTCTTAAAAATATTGAACTCCCGAAGAAAAACGGCTAATTCTATTGTTCTAATCCCCCGTGCAAACACACCGAGGGTCCACAAAACCCTAATTCTCCCATCTCGTCGCTCTTTCCCCTTCATTTCTCCGGCGTCGATCAATGGCGTTCGCTGCTCATCTTCGTCGCGTCCTCGCATCGTCGACTGCGCCGATCCAATCTCGCTACACTGCGATTCGACTCAACTCCACTCTCACTTCTCCCAAGCTCTTCATCAGCGGTACTCTCTCTGTTAAATCTCGTTTCTATGTTGTTGTTGGTGGTGGATTTTGGATTATTACGATTAGACTCTTTGATTGAATAATTTGTTGTCCTTGATGATATATTATGATCGATTTGTAGTAAAATTAGTAGAAATGATTGGAAAAATAAGGACTTGGAACTGATTCGATGGGGGATTTGAAGATGCGAAATGATGGTTGTTTTGAGGAGGAGAACAGAAAGGTTTATGCAGTCGACTCCTTATAGTCATGTCTGAACTTGGTAGAGCCTACAGCATAGCCACTCGCGTTATTGCACTACATTGTTGGTTGTTTGAATCAATATTCTCGAACATGCTGATCGTAACTATTACCCAGTAGGGTTATCATGTTATTGATACATCACTGTATATCTTGTTTATGTGTGTTGGCCATACAAGCGGATAATTTTATGGATGGAAATTGAAGTTCATTTCATGATAGAGCACAACAACAACACAACAAATCAAGCTTTTATCACATCAAGTGGGGTCGGCTACATGAATACGACGACGTCATTTTCGCAAGTCGTATTCATGTTGAGTGATCCAACGGGATTTTTTACGTATTGGCTGTCGGCTACCTAACACACAACTCTCACCATTTTATCCGGACTTGGGACCGGTTAGGGACGGAATAAAAATTCTATCATTTCATAATAGAGTGAAAACAAAATGGGAAATGAGTTCACTTTGTCGATATTTGTCATTACCTCTCCCATAATTTTTGAGAAATGAGTAATCATGACGGAAGTATGTTGCCGATTATTTTAACGATCTCCCATGATTTGGAGAAAGAAACAATTACATAACGATGTATAGTACTGGTTGTTGCAATATGTGGCACATAATAATGAATAATAACGTTCTTTTTGCAAGCAAATGCTACAGTGGATGGCGAAATTTGTTCTGTGTTTTAGTCTTAAGTCATTGGGTTATGAGTCAGCTTAGTTCTTGGAAAAGATGGGATATTTGCTTGGGAGAATTGTTGAAAATGTACTCATCCGCTCGTGTAGTAGTCAAGTAGAAAACTTAACTTTGCCAACGAGACGAGTAACGCAAACTTATTCTTTATGTCTAATTTCTCCATTGCAAGATGGTTGAAACGGAAATTGGTGCCGCTTGAAGGCAGTTCAAGGGTGAGAAGAGGGTAAATAGGGGTCAGTTGAAGATGTACATGCAAAAATAGTGGAAACTACGGAGTTAAAATTCCAATGAATGTGGACTGCAAAACAAAATCTAGTGCATGATCGAGCTTTAATCGCATCAATGTTCTAAACCAGCAACATTATTCAAGAATGTCGATCCACTCCAAGTTGTAGCTGCTAGGATGTGCTTAGGTGGATGCCTAGGTGGTTGTGAAGGCAGAAGTGCTTGCAACACTCTTTTGCCACTCTATTGTTGGAGATTCTCCTTTTGATCGGTAAATTTCGGGAGATGCATCTACAAACCACATGGAAACCGTGGTTAGTTATCCAATCTGAGGGGAATATCCAAGGAGAGTGTTCTAACATCAGTGTCGTATGCTCATGAAAAATTAGAAGAAACACTTGGAAGTTAGAAGTGTGAAAATAATCCATGGCCGAACCTTTCTTCATGGAGTCGAAGTTGCAAGTGAGATGCCTATGCAGCCAAGCATCTCCTAAGATGTTCTCAGTCCTTCTGGCACCTGGGCTCTGCTTAGGCGGACTCACAAATTTATGCCTACGAGACAGGGAGAAGGTCTGCCAATTTTTAGAGAGCAGATTCTCAGTAATCTGCTAGTGGGTATATGGTGAGTAGCAAATTAATTTGGAAATGGGGTGTACAACGAAGAAGTGAGTTAGTTTCAGATGATACAAAAAAGGGAGGTACAATATCTCGTTTTATTATCTTCTGTAGCATGCTTATGTACGTCAGGAACCAATAAACCGTCAATGGCATCCTGCTTTTTTGTTTAAACAAGGGGATGAGTGATGGATGTTATCAATATGCATCTGTTAGTTGCTTAACTCCCTTTGATTCTCATGCTGTTTATGACACAGGTCTTTCGAGATTTACGACAGACGAGAATCTTAGGAAGGCCTTTGAACCCTTTGGGAAGCTTGTGGAAGGTACCATGCTCAGCCCCCTCTTTCCCAAACTCAAGACTCGCTTTTTAGACTCCTTGTTTCTGATTAGTACCTTAACTAACCCCCGCTTGTCCAAATCTTCAGCAAAAGTAATTATGGATAGAGTAACAAACCGGTCAAAGGGATTCGGTTTTATCACATATTCCACCATAGAAGAAGCAGACAAGGCTCGAGAAGGGATGAATGCCAAGTTCTTAGATGGTTGGGTTATATTTGTGGATCCTGCGAAACCAAGGGAGCCAAGACCACCTCCTCCACCACCACCTCAATCTCAGCAGCGGACTCCAGAGATTGGATTTCGGACAAACAAGACAGTAGGATGGTGTGGTTAATCCGCATGTACGCCAATCACCAGGAATTGTTGGAAGAAGCATGGCCATTTAGTGATCGACTACAGAACTATTCGTTTGTGTCAAAAGAGATGAGACAATGTCATGTTAAGGTGTCTTCTCTCATTCGGTAGAACTCGAGGAACCTTGGTTGTGCGTAACTTGTGATTGATCAATCCATTCATACTGCTGTTTATTGTGTTATCGTGATTTTTTCTGCATTCTCCATAGCGTTTGTTGTTTTGAGGATCCAAATCTCTTACTATGGTAGTTTGTGTTACTTGAAGGTACTGCGAGTTATAAAATTGCAGTTCGTCTCCCAGAAGGCCCCTAGCAGCAGCCGCTTGACCATTTCGCAAAGACAACTCAGTTGTAGATACTATCACGCCCCGCTTCTAACAATGATGTGCTTGCTTTGTCATCTGCAGGCAAAGGTCTTGGTGAACAGAAAGCTTGGGGCTGTGAGTTATGATAATGTAAAGATAAACTCTAGTTCATGACATATCCATTGATTTATATGTCATTGAGAACGCAATGCCAAGATGATGAGCCTTCTGTCTTAGGTTCACATAGGCTTTGTTGGTCGCTTTGTACAGTGTATTTCTGAATTATATGATCATTGATTAGATAGATTAAGCTGCTAAGAATGCGGAAGGAGTGCTGGAGACGGGAACATATTCATTCACTATGATCAATGCAGAATATCTGAGCTGGACTCTTTAGGAAACATCAAGTCGAGATTGCTTTTGAATGTGAAAAACAAAGACCATATACATACATAAAACGGTCATCGTTATCGTTTTAAACACGTGAATACACAATTATTAACAGTGCCGCAAGGGCAATGGGGAGTTCCCAGCAAAGAGCTGCTGAGTTTCAGGTAACTTCGCGAGAATACAAGCAAGAAACTCAAAGGCGAATAGCAGGAGTAGGTGGTCTTTGTTGTTCAGCACGACAGGCAAACGACTCGGCAGTGAACTCTTATTTATCTACAGCACAAAAGATGAGATCATCCATATGTTGCTGCTGATGTTACATAGCTTCAGCATAAGCAACACGCAGAGTGCCGCACGATTTCCTCAAGAAGCTGCTGGCGCAACTCGAATCAGAGGAATCTTCATCATTGTCAAAATCCACAGGTGAAATGGATGATTTGGGGTTTCTTGGGAGGGCAAGGTCAGAATCGGCGAAAGAAACAGAATACCCATCTGACGTTCCGCTCACCTTCCGGTTATGCTTCTTATCTTTTGGGCTGCCTCCCCCATTCCGCATATTCTTGCCCTTTTGCTTCCCCTTGCCATGCTTCTTGTTGTTCTTGAACTGCTGGTGAGTCTTCTTCTTCGGCAAGTGTGATACGGACGTAGGTGGTGGATCATACACATCAGGCGCCCATGACACGCTCAACTTCTTCGGAGGTGCCCCCTCCTTCTCTCGACTACCTTTCATGGCAGAGACGAGCTTCCGAGGAGTCTACATAAGAAACAAAGAGAATGAGCATGCTCCACAGTTATGTAGATGAGATGAACAGGGCCTATAAGTGATGAGACATAAGCAACTGGATTCAGACTCGTCCATCCTCTGCGTTAAGTAAAACCAAACCTGTTTTGCATAAATATCACAACAATGTGGCACATAATGCAATGCTCGCTCTATTAAATGATACACCATGACCACAGAAAGAAGAGCACTTACAGGCAAAGACACAGAACGAGAGAATGAAGCATTGTCCGCAAGCAAAGAGTCAGAGTTCTTATCTTCTCCCTCCACTAATCTAGAGGACATATAACCAGGCTTCGGAAATGTAGCACACTTGCTCAAGCGCCTTCCAACGCCTGAAAGAGAATCACCTGAATTTGCATTGAGGTCTCGAGCTATATTTTTATCCTCCAGACTCTCATCACTATCCTCACTCGAAGGATTATCTGCATCACTCTCAAGTATCGGATTCTCAACTTGCAGAGTAGCATCAAATATTATCGCAAGTTCATGAGTCACATCCTCTCCAGAAACACTAGAATTAGGATCCTGTTCCTTGACCTCAAGGCAAGCATCAACACCACTGGAGATCAATGTCTCAGCTGATACTTTGTTCATCGTAAGAAAAGAGAGTTCTTGAAAGTTGAAACTGTCAAGCATACTATTCATTAATCAACCAATAAGACTAACACTGCCACTTTAAATTTAATTATCATGAATTCCAGAAACTGAACCAACTGCAATACGTCAAGAATATGGTGAAGGAAGATAAGCACACATAATCATTGGACACATCAGATGTAAGATTGTCCAATATACTTATAATTTCTGAGCTGGTACGTGAGAAACAATACCTCCCCGCTTCATGTGTTATCTTGTCTTTGAAATCGATAGAAATGCTGGCATGCATGTATTGTGTCCATTGGAAGGTTAATTTATATGAAACAAACAATAAAAAAAGCAACTAAAAAATGGGGAAATCTAATACTTCATGCAGTATCCCAGATATTTCAATGGAGAAAAAAAAGGATCTGTATGCAGTCAGACTCCACTACTAGTGATATAGTATAGTATACATCAAAAAAACCAGAAATCACATGAATATCACATGTCATCACCGCACTAATAAACCGAAATCAGGCTGAAACCACTACATAGAAGCACATTACCCCACACACACTCTATTCTACAGAATAACCACCCACACAACCAAAATGCCAACGAGATCTCCCATATCCGTACACATTGTTTCATGATTTCGCAAGGCTAATGCACAACTAGTATTCAATCTTTTGAATCCAAGCAAACGATGCAAAAACAACAGGAGAATGATACAACAAAAAAAACTGAAGCTATCAAATAGTACGAGACATGAAGATTGAAGAATGATCTTTACCTTCTAGATCAAAACCGTCCCCGATCGCGCAACAACACCTCAGAAAACTTCACCTAAACTTCTCCAACACCTCTCAAAACAAGGATCAGCTACAAAAGTTCCAAAACACTGCAAAATCTCCCTCCTCAGCAAACACTCAAAGCGATCCAAAACCCAATAACCCGAAATCGATTCGATAAGCTCAACGACAAACAAACCAAACCCGAATCACCAACCCCAAATGTTAACTCAGATTACCACGCCGATCACCTTTCTCAAGACATTTAAGACGATGAGAACACAAAGAGCTATGCAACAACATCCCAAATCGCTTCGATGAACAAATACATAAACCTCCAAGCACCGAACGCATCCTGCTTCGATGCCAAAATCAAAGCCACCCACCAATCAAACCCCACCCCAAAATCCAACGCTTCAAAATCCACCCATCAAGATCCGATTTTGATCTAGATTGATGAATCAAGACATGATTTGGGGATAAATTGGAGTTGGGTTTGTGGATTTATAAGGTTATTCGAGAGGAATCATCGGGGGAGGATTGATAAACCCTAGAAATTTGGGGTGCAGTCAGCGACAAAATTGCGGGAAATGTTGTCGGAGTATTGAGAGGGGATTGATGATTGTGGATAAGAGTAAAGGGATCTTTTGATCTGGGCCGTCCACGTGGTGAGGATTTGGAGAGTTGTTGAGAGATGAATCTAGGAAGGGGATCTTTGGTCTATAATTAGGGAATGAAATTCTTAGTGGGGAGATAATGCACAAATCAACGTAAATTTAATCAATTAATAAAGATCATTCGTTTATTTGAAAAATAAACGATTAGATTAAAATCAAAGACATTCTTATTCGATAAAAAAAATATAAATATCATGATAATTTATTCCGGATATATCAAAAAAAATAACTATCTTTCGAGATTTTTTTTTTTTTTTTTTCGAAAGACTTACACATTCAACCTAGTCATGGATCATCATCTACATTGGGTTGAAAATAGTGCGGGGATAATCTAATCATGGACCAAATGTGAGTGGTTATGATATTTTTGTAGTAATTTATTGAGAAAATCGTACGATGATTGATAAGGGAATGGAGTATTATCCAAGGATGTGATATGTTCCTAATCGATCGAAAAGGGTTGAATGAAAAAGAGTGTTTCGATGTTCTCCTAAGCTAGAACGATTAAAGGAGTAGAAACGTTACACACAATTTGCATCAGTCGATCCAAAGGATCAATTAAACCCGAATCATTTTTGCACAATAACAAAAGGAAACAGACAAATGGTTGCTCGTCACTAACACTGAACCAATCCCTCTCGGGGTTCCTTGGAATAGGTAACATAGAAATATCATAGTCCAAATACTTCAGCTTTTGAAGAAGATCAAGCGCTAACGAAAATGGCACAAGTACAAATGACCACCACTTCTAGTCCCTTGAAAAATCTAACAGAAATAACGTTGACGAGTATAAACGATCACTTAAACCTGTACAAGTTCTATTAACTAGAACATGAAAAAGATTCTTAACGTCGATGAGAAGAGATGCGGACGACTTGGCAAGATTACAGACATCTAGACGTTAGCCAGGAATCATAAATCAAACTTATTGCAAAACCAACATATAAAGAACCATATTCCACATAATACGAGCATGGTCTCAGCGTATTCGGGCAACGAATACAACTTAGTTAACCATTACGCCATCATGATCTGCATCCGGCTTGACTCATACGTTGCATTTTGACGAACTGGGCAAGGGTCAGAAACCAGACAAACTGTCCTATGGTTGAACCGAAGTCAATCAAATGACCTCTTATCGTTGAACTGCACGTCATCTAAACCTCGACAATCTCTTTCTCTTCCGGCTCTTATTCTTGTTGTTCGACAGATCCTTAGGACTAGGAGAAGGAAGAGCCAAGCTCTTATTCTTGTTGTTCGACTGCTCCTTAGGACTAGGAAAAGGAAGAGCCAAGCAGGGCGATGGCTTGGCGCGAGAACTTCTCTTTCTCCTCGAAGCCCATTTCAGAGGGAAACTATTGACGATACTACCAATGCTATTTGTACTGTCTAGCTCAACCAGCCTCTTTACCTGATCAAGCATCTGATGCGCCCATGCCATGGCTTTATCCAACTCCATTGAACCGTCCATCGGTTTTCTGCCTAGTTGAAGAAGAAGTTGCTTGAACGAATTCAATGACATAGATGACTGATATCCCTCTCTGGTCTCGCACACCATATTGACCTTGATGACGTGCTTGCAAAGGTTTCCCTGCAAGGACCATGGGCAGTCGCAAAAGGTGAAGTCTGATCCGGGATTTGACACCACACGTGTTACATTCTCGTCCTTCTGGCTCTGAACCTTGGCCAACAGGTGATCTTTTTCATCCAACCAAACAGCCGAATCTGGTATTTGCAGAGCCCTATGCCACGATGTAGAAGAAAGATATTCTTCTTTGACATTTTTGAAGGAATCTGTTTCATCGGCAAAGCGGTCCAGCCAGTAGCTGGAGTGCAGCTCCGTCGTGAGCTTGTGGACCAACCAATCGATCCTCTGGAATGCGCCTAAGTGTGTATCGTCGTAGAGCTTGGATTTTAGTTTGACATGATAAGCTTCTATCGCACCGGACGCCTCTTGACTTGCAAGAGGAAGATTCTGCATCATTGTCAGCCACATTTCTACGCACAGAGAAGAAAAAAACACAGACTAGTATCAAGATCATGTCGGAATATCAGACATGGAAAAAGGGACGACGGAGGAGAGAAAACAAATACCAATCTTAGGCAACCAGCAGTCCTTAAAATAATGCATGAATGCAGTTTGATCAACGAAATCTTGTATGAACTCTTCTGTTGCTGTTGCAGAGTCCACCCTGTCCCAAATGCTGTGAACTACTTTTCCAAGTCGCTTAAAGATTTCCTTCTGAACTTCTCTATTAGCGCACTTCCTCACAACATTCTTGAGCCATGATCTACGAACACGCCAAAGAGAGAAAAGGACAGGACAGCCAAATATACCCCTGTAATAAGCATAACTAGCAGGTTATCGCATGGCAAAGAGCAATGAATTTCAAGGAAGATAGTCCGAATTAGAGCTTTCATGCCTTATGGGGTCAAGCTCCACGGCTGCATCATCGATCAAAAAGCCACTGGGTTTCCATCTAGTATCAACGGTATGAACTCGCTCCACCAGCGCTATCATCCACTTGGACACATCTGGCTTCGCAAAGCTACGAGTAATGACCCAAGCAACAGGTAGGGCGTGTTGTCTCGAATCAAAAACAAGAAGCG
>JAOVYX010016744.1:0-23848 GCA_035668315.1 Drosera spatulata
ATTAAGGACGAATGGAGTCGAATTTTTATGCAGCAAGGCGAAACTCAAAAGAAAAGGTGTTTTCCAGCACCAGAACCAAGATCATTGTTCAGGACTTCTAAATCATTGGAAGATAAGTGTTTGACACTAAAGACCATATTGGTAGATATTCAGCTTGATTTGTAGAGAGGTAGGTAATAGCTTGGGAAAAGGAGTAACATGGCAAAGAATAAGTTAAGATGCAGAGTAGGGTCATGCCAAAGGGCAGCAGCAACATGACCAGTCCTATGACAAAGAATTCCAGCTTGCCTCTGAGATAATTCTTATTAATCCAATAGCTCCAAGCGTATACGTTCTAGCAGGCCGTAGCCACTAAAAAGCCCTATGCAAAGGAGGAAGAATGGAACAACCCACCCAACCACAAATGTACCAATTTCAGCATTCCAGCTACAATTGAATAGGATCACGTTGAGCATGAAACTGAATTTCCATGCTTATTCAAGAAGCCTCTAAAAAGCAACCAATCTGTTAGAAATGAATGATGACTTGCGAAATACTTATCTAGAATGGAGTTCGTTCCCTCATTTTCACAAGCACGATCAACTTCCATAAAAAACTCCTACTCGTTCACGTGCTCAGTTCTAAGTATTTTTTAGGCTTCAATCAGGGCTATTACATTACCCTAGCAACAAGAGACTTGGGGCTAGGATCAAGTCAAGGTACGACTTGCGCAGCACACACTCCATGCCAATATATTATTCCATTGGGCCGGGGTAACATTGCCTTGGATGAAATTAATTGCATCTCAACAAATTGATCTCGCAATAATATTATGATCCAACACCTTGCCTCCCCCTAGGTTGATCCCGAAGAACCCTATCTGTATACAAGCTAATAATCATGTCAGCATATTGTCCGCTTTTGGTTGGAGAAAATCAGCCTAAACATATTTCAAGCGCATCTTGACTAATTTAGATAACAATCACTCAATGAACCAACACCTTGCCTTCCACTCCCTCAAAATGCTACCAATTTTACCTCCGATTAGGTTCGCTAGGGTTTATCGAATCAGTCAACCATTGCACTCAATCACCAATAAATGCAACAAATCAGCCAAACAGCACAATATAAATGACAGAATCAGCGGCGAGGCAAAACCTAACGGATTAAAGCATTAAGAACATGATCATATTACACAAATCGGCGTTTATCGAAGGACATATTAGAGGGTAAGACGTACTGCGGCGGTGAACGGGAGACGGGCGCGGCGGAGCAGCTGAGCTTCATGGATGAAGGCGGAGATACGTAGGCAGTAATTTTGCAGTCTACTGACAAAACGTTGGAGGAGTGCTTGATTTCATCAACATCGTCATTTTTCAGGCAACCTGGATTTTGCTAATACTCGTTTCTTTTCAATTTACTCCGTCGGTCTTATTTATTTCGTATTATTTTGGTTTTATATATATCTCGATATGAAGTTTGATAGACGTATAATAACGATTAAGCTTAAATTTTTTTTATGATTTTATCACAACACATCAATAATTATATATATTATATATTTTAACCTAATATATATTACTAAACGATCAGATATGATTTGATATAAAAATAAAACTTATATTCATACATATAAAATATAAAATACATACATATTGTGAAATATATGGAACGGACAGAATATCAATCTTTAGAAGGGTTGGATTAAATTTTAAAATATCTATTATGAAAGATAATCTAGATAATAATTAAGATTGTCCCTTTTATCCATGAATTTATTACATTTTTTTTTCTTATTCATTCAATATATCAATCTACTAACACAACATCCAAAAATTGATATGGACAAAAATAAAATTTCATCAACCAAAAAAATATATAATTAAGATTTTTTAATTTGTGTGTTTTGGTCTGATAAATAAATTGAGACAAAAAAATATTTATTTTAAATTTTCATTTTGATAATTCTTATGTGATCTCCTAACTTAAAAAAGAAAAAAAGAAGAAGAAGCTAATAGACACTTTTATGTGTCAATGAATTGTTACTTACAAAAAAGGAAAATAGCATTTGGACACCTTGAACTTTAAAACTTTGACAGATGAACATTTCAAACTATATAAATATGCGCTTTAACCTCTTCCGTTTAGGGGCCAAATGAAAAAGAAGTTAAGAAATCCATCCATTTTAACGGAATCCTAAAAGCAAACCCTAGTTTCAATCATTTGCCTCATTTTTATGCCCATTATGCCCCTCCCTTTATTTCTCATCTCTAGTAAAAACATTTTACTTAATCATTTAAGATAATTTAATATTTTTTAATTATTGAGTTAAATCATGGACCAATAGACCAATCATTTAATTGAGTCACGTTTATAATACGGATTTGTTTAAAACGTTTAACAAACATAACACCGAAAATATACGTATTTTTATATATTTTTCAAAAATAAATTATAAAACGTGTTTTTTTCAACCAAAAAACAAACAAACAAATATATAAAACGCTTATTATGGTGATTTTGCTAACTATGTCGGGTGGGCGGGGAACTAAAGTAAGCTAAAAAATCATTTTAGACAATCCCCAAAACTGGAAACCTAAAAACCCTCTAAACGCAGACTCCACGTTGCAGATGTTTTAAACTCTTGAAACATTGCTAATCAATTCAACGAATTCGACCTGACTCGATGATTTCCCTCTCCAGTTCACCGATACAATCAGTCACCAACAGTCAACACCGATCACTGCCTCTCCTATGCTTGATATGGCTGACCTCATTTGATTTGATTACAGTATGTTGTTCATGTGTTTCAATACTGAGATGATGCGATGCTGCACGATTGCTTAGGGTTTTATTGGCAATTATGCGGTGCAGTGTTGATTGATGACATTAGGAATAGACATGGAGTTATAGTGATGTTATTGCTCTTGCTTGTTCGATTTTCGATCACATGGGGATGGGAAATTTGCTTGATAATGCTAGATTCGACAAAGCATCTGGATTAATTTCGTCGTATGTTAAAGCTTCAGAATGGACAAGATAAGTAAAGGGCTCTTTGATAACATTGTTAAAAATTATGAAAACTAAAAATAACAATAGAACGAGCGAAAACCGATAACAAAGTGAGAATTACCTATAAGTGATTGTTTTCAAATATATTTATCATAAGGTGTACATAATTTTATAGAGTCTATTTGATATCGTTGATGTTTTTAGTTTTCTGTTTTGGTTTATTAATTAATGAAATAGAATTATTTTGTATTGTTTTTTTTTTTAATGGATGAAACAGAAATAGAACACAGAAAATAAAACAAATGGTTTTCAATTTTGATTTTCTATTTTATATAGATACAACATTCAAAATTTTTTTTATAAAAAAAGATTTTATTTTATAAATTGTATTTGATTTTCATTATTCAATTTTTATCTTTGATTTTGATTTTAATTTTCATATTTTTAAACCGTGATATCAACCTTACATCGGTTTACATCAACTAACTCGGGCTGTAGCAAGCCCAGAATTGCGATCTCAACCCCTCTCGATCCCCTCTCCTCTCTCAACTAACAGCCTCACTGTCATTCATCTCCCTAATTTGCCTCCTCATGATTCTCTCTTCTCCTTACCCCGACGATGCATCGCATTCTACTTCTCCTTCACGTCATCAATCGAGCTCCGTTTCTGCAATCGACTACCAAATTTTGTCGAGAAATTGCCACCACAATCTGATTTCGATGATATCGGAACTGATCTCCGACGACCGAAGAAAGTGCACTCGCTGATGCCAACGATCTCGGCAGAACGACGGAGACACATCGGGTTGTGTAGATTGGGGCTCGCTAGATAGAGATGGATGTGATGAGGGAATTGAGAAGAGGAATCAAATTTTGGTCACACGTCGTCGCCGACTAATTTGATCGGGGAACGAAGCCGAGGATCTGAATAAATAAATAAATAAATATATACCTGTCGTATGAGACGATGCCGTTTCGGGCTTGTTGCAGCGCGAGTTGGTTGATGTAAACTCAGCTTCACTTCCCAAATTTACCAATTGGTTTTTTATAATCATCTCCTTCCGACTTTTAGCCCTTTTCTATGTTTTAGATATTACAAACCCTTAAGTCCTGAACTTCTCCCACAAACTCATCGCTGTCATCATTTCCTCTCAACCAACATTATCGCAACACCTCCATAACCACAATCCTCTCACCCTCTGCGTAACCACAATCATCTCACCCTCTGCGTCATCCTCATAACATCACTTCATCTGCACCACCAAACATCATCGAGCTTGTTATCCATGATGGAGAAATAAAGACGAGCTTGTTATCCATTATGATTGTCGGTTGTGAGGTTTGTTAGAGGTGGAGCATGAATTATTCGAGATAAAAATATTTTATTATTAAGTTTATTATATTATTTAGATCTAATAATTTTTTTTTGAAAGATATTATTTTAGGTCTTTTTTTTACTTATTTTAATTTTAATTCTATAAACTAGGATGATCGTAGATATTGTGATGTATCTAATAAATAATGGATTTCTAACGACTGTGATTTTTTTCGATTTAGATTTTTCATGTTAAATCTTATATTCTTTGACTTTTTGTTTCTTTGTTTGACTTTTGATTTTTGGGTTGTCAGTGATCGTTTCCCTAATATTGTCGGGTTCACATTCCTAAGGGTGTTGAACCCTAACAAGGGTTTTGTAGATTAACGGATGAGATTACGCTAGAAGTGATCGTGAGTCGTCTTTAAGTGATTCGTGTATCAATGAGGACTTTAAAGGTTTCATGGAGAGGATTTGAAGATCAATGTCATTGTCGTGCCAGAGTGTTGTCTCTTATCACACACTACTTCGTCAAAAATTATATGGGGCATTTCGTATTGATATGTAGAGACAATCAGCTTTGGAGATGGAGCGTGTCACACTGTTTCACTCATTCAGTGCACTGTATTATGTGGTATTACATCATTGTTGGATTTGTGTGTTGTTTTACAACAGTATGTATTTTGTTAAAATTACTCAAAGAACTCACCAAACAGTGCGTCAAGAAATTGATGCCAACTTCGACAACGGCCCTGGTTATGACGGATTATTGTGGTATTGTTAGATTTTGTGTGTACTATTTGTAGTTGTCAAGGCATCATCTAGACAACGCATTGGCATCCATGGACTAAAAGTCTTGTTCGTCTTACTCCCGTCTTAACTTTTGGAACAAAACAGACGTCTTGGTGTTGCCTTGGACTTCTAAGCTTCGTCCAAGACGCTTAGGTCACACCTTGGGGCGCCTTGAAAACGAGGGGTTAAGGTTTTTTCGTTTTTAAAAAAGTAGTGTGTAAACTTCACAGTTGTAAATTTGAAACATGGGATATGATTTTGTATGAAAAAATTGATATAAGTTTTTGTCTATAATTCAGTATAATTTCAAAACATATTCGACGATTATATTAATATATTTGACTAGATGTTTTCCTTTTATATTATTTTCTCTATCCCATAAAAAGTACAACACTTTGTGTTGTTCAAAATAAATATAATGTTTTTCTTTTAAGAAATTTTTTAACATAAAAAAATATCAAATCTTTACAATATCTTTCATTAATTTCTTTCATAACTGTTATATTAAACTACGCTGTCATTAATACATTTTCAAAACTCAATTACTATCCTTGGATCCACTTTAAATTTTCCCTTGCCACACCCAATGGCATGCCGCACACATTCCCTTATCGTTACTCTTTCGGTAGCTAACTAAAAATACATGACGGGTTAGAATACTCAATAGAGTTCCATTATTTAATAGCTATATAGGGATAAAAGAAATGTCACATAAAAACATAATTGGATCACACATAAACCCAGTGATATGTTAATTGGAGTTTTGGTGTCCCGTGTTGGTGTTCTATGTAACGTTATTTTTGTTGATGTTGTTTGTTGTTGTTTGCACTACTTGCTATAATCCTTTATTTTAAGGCTTTTGAGACACTTAAAAGCTAAAGTCTTGTTAAACAATCTATTAGCGATTTCATCCAGTGTTGTGTAACAGCTATTTAACTCTTATATACATTGTTGTTACTAATGTTATGTGTATTTCAAAAATTGGTATCAATATCAGATTTATCGAGAATGCCAAAAAATTTTATACCAAAAATACAGAAATATCTGTATCAAAAAATTGAGACGGGACAAGACTTAAAAATCTAGATACCAGAAAACTTTTGATGGGATGGGAAGTCGTCCAATACAGAACCATCCCGTCGCATGCACATTCCTAATGAATAATATTCTTGGGAAGGTGATTGTTGAGGTGATTGATCCGTCATTTACAAGTGCTTTGTTCTCGCACATGATGTTTTGCCCGGAATGGAATGATTTGGTAACAGATGTCAAAAATTTTGTGTACGAAATATAATTACGGTGTGGACGTTTGGAGTTGATGACAAACTCCGCTTTGCCATCATTATTGGTAACTGACGGACCTACTGGAGTTAAGTAGCTCTCTGCTGCTTGAATAATCTAGTAGAAGAAAATTTTATGTAAGTACACCCTATGTTTGAAATTTTTAAGTGAAGCAATCTGTGGCAAACACAGGTATTCTAAATTACATAAGCTATATATAGCAATTTTGATTCCGAAAAACAATCATTCTAGAAGAAATATGGTTATTGTTTGTCTTAAGGGTAGAACAAAGTTCAATGTGTATTTTTAGCAAGGAGGCTTAGATTCTCAGTAATTTCTTGACGACTTTGGTATTCCGACTGGTGCTTCATCAACTTGAGCGACACCCTATTTGTGCCATAAAGCAGTGACTCATCGGGATCATCCAATAGGGGATTAGAAAAGTGGATCAAGTCTGTTGTTCGGTTGTTCGTGTTTGAGTTTTATAGATCTAATCTACTTCAATGTATGTTCGTCATGAGTATTTTTCTTTTCGTCGCTCAATATAAACATAAAAGTTTGCAACAAACTAAATAAATAACTATTTATCGTTGTCTTCTTGAATCTGTCATCGCAATACGCTGTCTTGCTTGGCTCTCCGGCTTCCTTTTTCTTGTATGTATACTCAAACACCTTTATCTTTTGTGGTCTCTTCTTTTTGTGTAAAAATTTAAAGATAACAATATGAATCATTTTAAAGTAAATAGTTTAGAGATAACTATAAATTAATTAATTTATCAAACAAGTTATTTATCATATTTCTGATCACATGAACGATCGACACTGATCCCTAAGTGTGATGTGTCTCTTCTTTGTTCCGTTTCCTTGAGCGCGCTCCGATAGGGTTTTAAACTTGGGATTGTTCCGCTTGGCCTTTAATGCGGCCATATTGTCATCGTCGACCCATCCCACCCTCTTTTGCCTTCAGCAAGATAGCCCCTAAGCTTGTACACATCGTCCTTCACCCAATCAATCATCTGCGCTCTCCAACCAGCTACCACCTTACTAATGATCTCATACCTACAACGGTACAATTCCTGCATAAAAGAAGATTAGGCCACATTATATTTATAATAAAGAAATAAATAGATACAAGCTCTTTAAATAATCGCAAAGGACATTATGGTAAGCATGCTTCATATTGTGGAGCCGTCTTGATCTCCGAGTGCAAACTTTTTTCTCTTCCTGAACTGCCTCTTCATTTCTCAAATTTCATTGGCAGATCTTTTTAGTCTCTAGGTTCGTGTTGGTTAGTAAGTCGCCTCTTGTTTATTACTGAAATGGAGGAACGACTTTTGATTTTCGCAAATGCTGTCTGTTTATACAACTTAGCTTGTGTCCATTCTGTCTCATCCTAATAGTACATGCATATTTACAACTAACAAGTATTCACATACACTTAAGGGGAGTGCAGAGCATTGATGCAACGGCCACAAGCAAAATTAATAAATAAATAAAATCATTATTTCATCTGATGAGGTCGAGTATCTGCCCATAATGTCATAATCCTCTATCTTGTATCATATTCTTTGTGAAGCCATCGTAAGCCATGTCAAGGCTATTTGAACACAAGATTTTGTCGCGCACACGTAAAAGGGGACAAAAGCTAAAAGTAATAAGCAAAGATTCTACCCCTTTTGCTTTTAAACTTAGCCTTTGGACATCACTAACAGAAATAGGAAAAAAGAATCCGGAAAAGGATAAAAGTGAAGTTGCTTACCAATATGCTGTCTATACTCTCTTAGGTCTACAAAGCACTTCACCTAATCATAATTTACTTTGGTTTAGTTTCCTTCAAAAAATATATTGACTTGCTTGAATTATCTGTATATTTCCTGGTTGTGGTCACACACTTTCACCATGAAAATGAGCACCTAGATAAGCCATGCCATGTGCAGGGTGCAGTTACAAAAATGAGGCTATAGGTTATGCAACATAAAAAAGGAAGATATCTTTATCACGCACTAAAGCGAAGGAAGCTGATATCGACTTCTGATGTATTTGCAACCGGCCCTTTCGTCTTATCACTTTTGAAACATTGGTTTCAGGTCATCCATCTAGGACTTGCCTACGGAAACTGAAATTGGCCTTGACAGTAACTAATGTGATCCCGCTTATCCAAACTCATGATAGCGTGGAGATGTGAACTACTGAGCCGCCGTTTATACTTTATAGTCTATCAAGAACGAGTTATTCTACATATCAAAAGTTGCTCTAAGTAGAATTTCCTGTATCGGCTTGATATAGGGACGAAAGTAGACCAATTCGCTATTGGTATCTTGACGCTTGATCTGGTTGTTATCGACTTCCATGTGTATATATTAGGATCTGTAAAAGCTCTTCTTACTTTCTCGTTTTCCACGAGAAATGAAGAGGCGCGCGGCATAGGTAGGTGCTAGGACTTCCCCCACATTTGTGCCGCCGTTGTCGATATTTATCGTTATCCTACTATCAGTACCCTTATTCAGAAAATGTGTTAATTATATTTGAAAAGAGCTTTAGCCAAATCTTATGCATCTGCAGGTAACATAATGGTCCATTGGATAGCACTGTTTCACGATCGCAGTGGGTCCCGACATATGGTTGGTCCTGGTGGCTAGGAAGTCGGGTATGTTTATGCATCTAAAAAGGCATGAAAGCAAAATGGAAGTGATATTTATGCTTGATAACTCTTAGTATTAGTGTTAGTTGGAATGAGAATGATTGTGTCTACACATATATGTTCTGCTATTCGTTTATCTCGTGATGACCATCTGTTTCTTGGATTCCCTTTAAGGAATTTACATTCCTTTTCAGCTTTATTTTTTCTTAAACCTGTTAGCCGTAAAGGACGAAATATCTAGACGATTACACCCATTATCAAGCTTGAGGGGTGTTACTACTTTCAGATTAAGGATGTGTCTGCCTTTAGCCTTTAGCCTTTACCCTTTTGACAGTAGTTTTTGTTGACAATTTTACGGAGTTGGTGCTTATATTCTAGCTAAGCTCTCGATTGATACTCTAAGCGTTCTATGTGGAAAATAAGGAAAACTAGAAAGAAGAACTACCGAGATAGGCTGATAACGATTATCATACAAGTTGTTACTCATTTCAAGGAGGAGCTTGGTGCTGCCATGGCCAGAAAAAATTTAAGGTGACAGATATGCAGATGATTCTATATGCTCAAAGTGTCAGTGAAAGAAATGCTGCTCTGGTGAAGCCTTAAAAATGATATACCCCATGGTTAATCCAATACAGTTAGGTGATCTTCATCCCCACGTAGTTGTCAGACCCGGACTGACCCATATTCACAATCTCCTACCACATCCCAAGCTGAGCTTTTATATCTTTTATATCTTTTGTGTGTGTGTGTGTGGGTGTATTTGGGGGGAGGGTAGAGCCATTAGAATTTAGAGATGACATGGCTGTGCTTGGTGCATGAAGTTCTGCTATCAAAATACGACAAGAATTCGGGTGATACCATCTTCCCACTGATGGCAGGAACTCGATCTTCAGTATTCAAGGTGTATAAGTGAAGAGGACAGTATGAATTTTTTACTGGGATAAAGGTTAAGGAGTCGTGTGTCAATCCCCATAGGAGTGAGACCTATAGCTAATGAATTGGTTTCCGCTTCCTGCATTAGCATTTAGCGCATACCAGTGTTCTAAAGGAAGGTCTGGGTGTTGGTTTAGGCGGTGACACCTAGCCACCGAGGCATATCGGTCTGTGTCAGATTAGTTAAACCATGAATGCTTATGCATTTCAATGGCTTTATGTGGTCTTCTTTTGCTTTAATTGTGTCCTAAAACATGACATAAGATTAGATATTAGGATTTGACTTATTAACACATATCTGTCTTAGACATCTGCCTTATCAACTGCCTTGACAACCACCAAGGTCCCGCTTAGTGGCGAGGTGCTAGAACGAGGGCTAGAGCGCCCTAAGCCGCCTAGCTTTTTTTAGAACATTGATTCATATACTAACTCGCTTACTAAGCCAAGGACTTTCCAGGATTTAGCTAGACACCCTGCCTGTTCTGGTTACCTTTGAATGGCTGATTAACAAGAAGAATAACATCAAAGGAATATTATTGATGCCTGATGATATATAGTGCCAACAAATTGGTGGAATGATAGACCCATTACATCGAAGTGTTGGGGTTCCATCAAACATCTTTTCATCAGATTCTCTTTAACAAACCACATTCTCAGTCCTAGTAAGCCAAAAAGCCGAATCAACGGCCACGATGGCATCCTCGGCTTGCCACTAATCTAAGACCTTTATTTCGAGATCAGCTTTTTACCCATCTGCCACATTGGATTCCAATGAGGGTAGCTGATGATCCAAGAAGATATTTGGAACTTTGCTCTGTTGATTCAGGCAACAGAGGCATTTTGCCCACATGATCACAGCTCAGTTCCTTTCCCAAACTGAGCTAGGCTTTGCATAAGCATAGACAACACACACGTGTTGTTGTCATTTGAAAGATAATAATGTGTTATTGTCCCTTTCACTGTTGCACAGAATCAACCAAGCTAGCATATCAATGGTGGCGGGCCATCGTTGCGTTCGGATTTTTCGGTGTTGCTAGTTTTGTACAGCTAATAGCTCCCTTTGTGTGGCACCGAAAAAACCAGTGGATCGTTTCTTTGACAACTGACACTGTTTGAACCTGTCGATTGTTAGGCTTATCCCTTTTAGTTTCTTGTGGCATTGCTAACTGAATTCAGATGAAGGACTCATCATAGAGTATAGAAACTAACCAGGTCCACACTTGTTATGCACAAGTTAGGGGAATATGATTATACGAGTGTGACCTCTTTTTGTGCTGTTTGGTATTGAGGTTGGGACATGTGGTTCGGAATTGACTGTAGACGATATTTTCGAAGAAGTTTCTTAAGGATGATCGTAGTCCCTCCCGAACTTTTGATTCCCTTGTTGCTAGAGATGATCCTGAACTTTGCTAGCTGCACAATTCTGTTCCGCTCCATGTACTATAGCCAGTTGTATGGATGATATGGCTTAGTGCAGGATATCTGCTTTCTTAGAGTCGGGCTAATTGAAAAATTAGGTTGGGAAGCAGTCAGGATTTCATTGGGTGGAAACCTGATAGAATTCAAAGTCAGAACCATAAGATCTACTTGAGTTCTTCCTTTGGATCGTGGAAGCTTGATAGAAATGGATTAAAGATTTTGGGTGTATATGTATGCATGGTTTGAGTATTATTATTATGTCTCATTCTAAATATTCACAAATGATCGGAAACAATGATGGATCACCAAAAACTGGACAGTTTCGTATTGATATTTCCCTTTCGTTGTATGAACATTAATGGGGATATCGCTGTCAAGAAGACTTAGCCTTTGTCGTGTGGCTATTGCTTATTCTCGAATACTTGGTCAGCTAACTTCTCTTTCCTACTGACCTTACGTTTCTGTATTACGCTCTTTTTTCCCTCTTTTGCGGCGGATTTGTTTTTCACATCGTCATTAGTCTCGAGCGATTACACATCTGCTACTAATGCCTCAGTGTTCAGGTTGACATCATATCTCCTAAACCTTACATAAACATGCTTATCCCTGGTATAAGAACTACCTCCGAAAGCTTATTTTCGCGTATTTGCAACGTACTGAGCAATGGGTCTGTTTTATGCTAGCTGGCTTTCGCACTACTTGTCCCTGATGAAAGTATAAAACAGTGTTTACTTAACCATGTGCTGAATTTCTGATGTGATCTGTTTGCTTGATCAGATGCTGTATTTGCTATTTTGCTTAGTCATAAGTTGCGCTTTTTAATTGAATTTTGAAGCAGAAAGAAAAGGGATGTTATCAATGTCGACGTGTATGCTCGTGCTATGGTTCATAATCCTTTTCGTGCAGGTTATGTACTCGTTGTTTGCTTGATTATTAGGAAGAACCTACCTGTCATTGTTCCTGACACTGCTGGGTATGTGCATCGACAGATCGAAATGACTCCAACATCGGAGAGAAGGAAAGCTCTTTTAAGTAATGAAGGTAAGATTGCAGGGAAACCATGCACGAAGGAGCCATTTGTCATCAAGATTAAAAGGATTTCGTATTCTCTTGACATAAAGGAAGGAAAAGTTTCTAAGCTTTCCCTTGAGTGAGTGTGTAGCAGGCTCTACCGTTATTGTCTATGGTTAAACACTGATCACGTTTTCTTGGAGGGCAAATCCTTTTTGACGAAATCGGGAAAGTTAATGAGTTATGTCTAATTTCTTTGTCGCAAAAGGTTACGAATACTTTTCTCGACCTTTCATCCCATTAAGCTTCTAATCTAGTCTTGACTCTTGAAAGCGACGGATTGTACAGAAGACTAATTACAGATCTCCTTCACTATGGATTATTATCTTCATTTTGATTAAGAAGTGAAGTTATGTGCTTTTTATATCATAGGAGAGCAGAGAACTCTTTCTTGCACTGAACTTGAGAAAAAGGTCACGCTTTAAGAACAGCCATTTATCTGCTGATATCGGCTAATGTCATCCCGTTACAAGGGCGATTGTGGCTCATCGGCTTATCTCTCATGTATGAACCATTCCTCGAAACTGAAAGCTTGATAGAGGATGTCGAATTACTACTCCAACGTGTTATGACTCTAGATATATGAATCAACCTTTGAAAACGAAGATGACAAAAGAATAATATCAATGTCCTTTTTTTCCTCTTTTTATGAATGATTGTGCAGCATTAATGGTTGTGTAAGTTACGTTCAACATAATATTTGTTGCAAGACGATCAGACGAGATTTGAAATGAAAACTAGACTTATATTCATAAAATAATACAAAATACGTAATATACTTTGTGGAACGAAAAGAGTATATAGCAAGCATAAGGTTGTAACATTTTGTTTTTCACACATTCTATACTCATACGGATGGTTGCTTTGCTTTGGTTTATATCTTTATTCATAACCCAAAAATCTCTGGCAAGAAAACCAGGGTGAGGCAGAAGAGGAATCCACCGGCTACAGACAGTTCCAGTCACATGACTTCTCATTTATGTTGAATTCCGATTTGGTGTGCATTTCATGTCAGGAAACCAGTGGTTCCCTTAACCCAAGTCAAGATCTAACCTTGACATCTAACCCTGGTTTGGTTTATTTATAGGAGAAAACAGCTTTGGCTGGTTCTCATTGGTACATTTTTTCTCATATATGTTCTTGTCCATATCCCTCTCCTCTCTCTTTCTCTGTTGCTGGAAGATATGATCATGTAGATGTAGAAACTCCATTGACATTGATATAACTTGCAAGAATTGGAGCCACTGTGGTGCGGTTGGGTTTTGTTCCTTTTTTTATTTTCTTACATGGGGAGGATAGAGCTAGGAGGAGGAGGAGATGACGAGGGAAAGAGAGGGAATTGGTGGTTGTACGATTCCAGTGATTGTGTTTGTGTTCACCAATGCCCGACAAGTTGGTCTTGTGTTGTTGTGTATGGGATCATCTTCTCTTGATCTTTGTCTCCCATGTAAAAGAGCTGCTGCTGCTTCTTCTCTGTGACCACTGAGACAACTCTTTGAATCCTCATAAAGAAAAAGAACAAAAGGGGATCGATCTTATTGTTGTTTATTCGTTTCTTGTTTTCACGCGATGAAAAGTCATGGCGGCTCGGATTCCGTGGCTGCCTTCATTCCCATAAGTTCAGCTACAGGTTGTTTCAATAGTGATCTGAAAATTTGATTATTGGTTTCTAAGGGCCTGTTTGGTATCACTAATAACAGCGATACCAAACAGCCCCTTAGAAAACAGCCTCTTTGTTGTTGTAGTTATTGTGAAATTACGCATATCTCGTCCTCCCCAAACCCTATCCAAGACAAGATGACCTAGGTGGTTGTTGTTGCTTTTGCTGCTCCTAGAACGGTCTCATTAGTCTGTGTTCTGACTGGTTTTGGTTATGGTTCAATTGTGCAGACGAGAAAAGCCCAAGGAGCAACCATATGTATAGTTCTGAGTTCCAGTCCATGTTGGATGGACTTGACGAAGACTGCGGCTGCCTGGAAGAGTCCGGCCATGTCATTGGCGAGAAGCAGCGAAGGCTGGGTGTCAACCAAGTGAAGGCATTGGAGAAGAGTTTCGAGGTCGAAAACAAGCTTGAGCCGGAGAGAAAGGTGAAGTTGGCTCAAGAACTTGGGTTGCAGCCTAGGCAGGTTGCTGTTTGGTTCCAGAACAGGAGAGCTAGATGGAAAACCAAGCAACTGGAGAGGGATTATGGTGTTCTCAAGGCTAGTTTTGATGCTCTTAAGCATAATTTTGAGTCGCTTCAACAGGATAATGATGCTCTTCGCAAACAGGTGATGATCATGAAATCCTCACTTGCTTCAAATTTTTGATCACTTTCGAACAGTCGATTGGAATTTGGAAACTGTTTTTCTTAGAAGTTACAATTTGCTTGTAGCATTTCTAATTTAACAGACGAGAGAGTGTTTTCAAATTGCGGTTGCTAGTGTTTTAAATGACATTTTCACACACATGTAATGTTGCATTTGATTGCAGATACGCTTCTTGAAATCCAACCTCGATGAAGAGAACACAGAAAGCAACTTGTCGATCAAACAGGACGCCACATTGATCACCGAATCGGATCACAGGATCCAGCGAGAACCCAATGCAGCAGCATCTCCTGTAACTTCTCTTGCGGCATCTGCACCAACCCACAAATCCTTCAAGAACCGAAACACCTCAATCTTTGTCGATTTCAGAGAAGGTCCCTCGGACAGCGATTCAAGCGCGATCCTCAACGAGACCAATAGCCCGAACGCGACAAACTCTTCATCAGGAGCACTCCAGAATCAACAGCCCTTTATCTCATCCTCACCAACTTCAACCTCATTCAGATTCAACACCTGCCTGAAGTTCCCCGACAATGACGCCGTAGACGACGCTGTTGCAAGTGCCCAGATAGTGTATCAGCCTCAGTTTGTGAAGATCGAAGAGCAGAATTTCTATGATGGTGAAGAGGCTTGCAATATCTTCTCTGATGAACAAGCTCCCTCACTTCAGTGGTACTGCCCAGATCAATGGATATGGTAGCATGAGAAATAATATTTCAGTCACATGTTTCGTGGATTCATGAGAAAAATGATATGATCCTATGAATATTCATTGTTATGAAAATAAGCTGAAATGGGGTGAAGTGTGGGTATTTAAGGGCTCTGATTATCATGCGGTAAAATAAAGGCAGTGATGTGAAATGGAGAGAAAAAAATGTCGGAAACAGAGCATAAAAAAGTCCCCTGGCTACGGTGATTAACATGCGACCTTGAGCTCTTCATTCACTTAATAAATTCAATGTTTTTTTTTTTGGGTATGGTGAATTAAATAAATTCAATGTTTTTATCTTTGATATTTCAACACATATTTTATGAGATTAATGATATATTATTAAAAATATACTTTTCATATAGGAAAGGAACAAAAAGAACATGCCGACATAATACTATCAAGTGCATGATGTGTGGATGATATTCTTATAAGACAGAGTGACGTATGTAGATCTTATTCCTATTTTTCATATGCAAACAAAAATTTATACCATTAGCATTATTACTCAATGAAGTCTCATTTTTCAGCCATATTTGAAAGGAGTGTCTTTGAATTCTTTGTAAGAAAGTGTTCGAGAATATAAAACCACATTAGGTATGGCAAAAACACAACAAATACTCCATATATAAATTCTCAATCATTTTATTCATTGTCAATCGATTTTAAGCTGTAATCTCAAAGATCTAATATGAAATTGCGACCCATTAGGCTCAACGGTCCACAACTCCGAGTCAACCAAATTAATGCCAGTGCTTCAAATCCAAAAAGAATCATATGTGTGAGACGGTTTGAGAATATAGACACATATTAGATATGACGAAAAATATAATAAATATATATATATAGATCTTATGTCACTTTATTTAATATTAATTGATTTTAAATTGAAACCTCTGAGATTTAATTGAACCGTTATAGTCATGTTGTAGCATGCATGGTGACTATAGAATCATAAGAATTACAAAAAAAACAATCAATTCACGTCAATTTTAGCTCAAAAGTCCTTTTGATAAATATGTATTGTAATCACATCCAGATTTTGCCAATGGTAAAAATATTTTGGTCGTTGTTGGTGCTTTTTTTAATCAAAATGAACTTATTATACTAACACAACTTATCACTGCTGGTATATGTATATTGTTTGTGATGTTCCTATCAACAGGAACAGTTGTCTTGATGATGGCATGTTCCCGTTGGCAGGTAAGGGTGAAAATGTTTAGAAAAAGTAGGTGCTGAGTAGGAGAGAGGGCTATGATTGGGAATCAGAATTCAGAAGACATGTCTCTACGACTTGTCAGTTTTATTTAATCCCTCGGTATCAATCTTTTGATCGCGCATATATACTATAGAAAATTTAACACGAATATAATAATAATCAAACGTAATTTTTTATAAATTTATCATGAAAGATTAATGATTGTATAAATTATGTATTTTATTCTAATATATATTACGGGATAATCAAACATAATTTGATATAAAAATAAAATTTATATTCAATTATATAAAATAATATTAAAGACCTGATATTATGAACTAAACATTTGATTTCTATTTAATACACACCGTGGATGATTCCCTGAGATGTTATAAAGTTAGGACCAATAAATATTATATATTTTATGATGAGATGTTGACATCATATTCCCTCCATCTCAATATAAATAAAATATTTTGATTTTGTTTACCTATGGTAATTATGGATATGAAGTTTGAGTCGTATCACGAATTGAAAACAATCAAAACAATTTTATTTTCTTTTGAAAATTATTATGAAATATTGATGATAATTTAATTAGAATTTTTAATTTTTGAGCCATTGATATATTTGTGTTATCTCGTTAAAATAAAAAACGAAGTATTTTAAAATGTGCATTGTATAATAGAAATATATCAAATGTTGACATTAAGTTTAGGAGTGGGGGGGGGGGGGAGGGAACATTATCACAGTATAAGTTTATGTTTAGTGAGTTCATTGAATTTGGATATCAATAATGGTTGATATTAAAATATATTCTTCTTTTTTCAATTAAAGAAACGGTCCAATGGAACTGATCTTAAGTCAACTTATTAGCTGATTTTACTAGTTTCATATGTACATTTGACTTATTCTACAAATACAAAAGACAAATTGTATTTTCTTTTTAAATTATAAAACAAGTCATTTGTGCTGACAGAACAAGTCGCACATGTTTCAAGAACAAGTCTGCTGTAACTAATAGGCTGATTTAAAATCAACTATGTACTTTCGTGTAATATCCGAAAATTTTGGGAATTTAAAAACGAATATATAACATACGTACAGTACGTATGTAAATAAAACACGAATAAAAGACGTTACATATAACGTTACGAATTAAAATATAGTCACGCATAAAGGTTATAGATTTAATCCAAGAAAATGTTTGATTACTAAATCAAATATAACGATGAAATATTTGAGATGATTGGTTGAACGCGCTAATAAATATTACGAACGAATAACGTTACAATGTTATAACGTTATAAATGTTGCGCATAAGGGTTAACGATTTTAATCCCATAAATAACGGCTTATGACTCGGAAGGTGATACTCTTGTATATGGGATAAATCTATCGATGTAAATAAATTATCGATGAATTAATATTATGAAATTTGGGCAAATAATAGATTAAACGAGACGTATCGTGGGACGGAACAGGGTATTTCCCCACACACTCACCCATCTTCACTTTCTCTCGCCCACCTCCACTCTTCCACTCCACCTTTCTCCCCACCATTGCCTGCCACCATTCTCTTCTCATCACAGCCGCCTTCTCTCTGGCCACCAGCGCCGTCGCAGCTGCCCACCATCTCCGGCCAACGTATTCATCATCATCGTCTTCATCACCACACCTTCACCATCATCATTTTCATCATCATCACGACGCCACAAGAGGTAGGATAGTAGCAGCCGGAGGGGAAGATCAACGCCGACAGGTCGGACAGTGAACATCAACGGATTCGTTCGTGTGATCGTGCGTTTTAAGGATTATCGATAATCGAGGTAACCTCACTCGTCCGAGACGCCACTTTTATTCGATCACAAGCGTCCTTTGCATCTGTGCGTGTTTTGGGATATGTTTTGCTGTGTTTGATGTGAGAGGAATGGATTGTATACGTTTTAGTGTTAATTGAAGGATCCGTGAGCGTCGGACGGGAGTTTTCTGCAGGTTATGGGCTGCAGATGCGTCGCGCCCACGACCATCCTGGGTTGCGACCGCGACGGAAGAAAATCTGGTATTTCGGCTTCACAGAGGCGTCGCGCCTGCGACAGCCTTGAGTCGCGCCCGCGACAGCCTCTTGACCAATAAATCGATCGACCTCGTGCATCGAACCTTAAATTTAAATGCGTATTTGAGATATATAACTCATACGCATTGAAATATAATCTTAGACGTGCATATATGATCACGTTTGATATATGATGAGGTATTAGAGATTGAAATGAAGTAGAATATACACCATTATATTATATGTACTCTCTCGAAAAATAAATAGAAACGATCACAAACGATTAATAAAAAAAAACGGGGGATGTATAGCATAACTACACAATCCGTGTGAACTAATGAATAAGCGAACGAATAAGAAATATCGCATCCCTGAACTGATAAGGTCGACATTGACGTCCCTTTTGGATCCGTTGGATCGTTGGTCGTTTTTCCTGGAATTATTAAGAAAGTCGAACAATGGTATCCCTTCTTTAATCCATTGCGATCACTTGTTGCTTCCTTGAATAGTTTGATGGCATTATTCAAACATTACACTCCAGTATTATTCTCTGAGTCATCATCACGGGTGAGAATTAGCTAGGGAGCGGTGGGCATCCCCCATCCTCTTTGCATGCATGCAGCGTCTTTTACGCCGTTGTGGCAGGGTCACGGGTTTTTCTCTGCAGGGAAACCCAAATTATCTCAATGCTGGCATACGATACCTCATTGAATGCGCACAAGAGATGCAAGGCGACGCACAGAGTAGACAGATGCGAATAAACATAATCTATTGGGTAGCCCGGCTGACGATTAACACTTTATCTTATCTCTGTATTCCGAGTATGTCATATTCCTTGGAGTTATCGTTTTTGAGTCAAGTCATGAATCCTAATTAAATGCATAATAAAGGAATGACTCCTAAAAACGATACGAAGCCATGTAAAGCGATGTAAACGATGTTGTTTGATATGGTGTCCATATTTTCCTATTATATATAAAAATATTTTAGGGACTTTCGACGGTCGTCATAACCGTTAGCGAAAGTTTCCTGTAATTGGGATTCATACACCTGAGGTTGCTGAGCTTTATTCGCTCACGGTTATGTTTTTCAATTGTAGGTATGCCCCCAACAGCACCTGAAGGCTCTTAATGTGAGCTTGCATACATATAGATGATATCACGCACTTATGGATATTAAAGCAGATCAGATGTCTATTTTGTTTAATGTAATAATCAATCTGCATTGCTTCTGCTCCAATGCTGTAAATAAAACAGGTATTCGAAATTGTAAGCTATGATTGTGGCTACGGATTATAATTTTTTTGACTTCTATACCCTTAAACCCATTCGGTTTATTTGGTGTTGTCACGGACTGAGTTCGTGACGGCATAACGCTCACGTGTCTTCCGATACGGAAATCCGGGAACGTTACATTTCGTAAAAGAAAAAAAGCGGTTTTAATCTCAAGTGTTAATTTTCAAATACAACAGTCTAACCACATATAGAGCTATCGATGACTAGCCATAAATTCATCAAGTTTATAAAATAATCTCATTTCATTTTATGATTTTATCCCCTGTTTGTTTTCAAGATTCAGGTAATGAATTGGATAAATGATTTTTATCCTGAGTAGTCACCCCTAGGGGCGTGCAAGATTTTCCCGATGGACCGAACGGGACCGGAAATTGAACCAAATTGATCGTATCGAACTCGTCCATATCAAGAATGATACGGGATGAGAATTTAAGAATCGAAAAGTCGGTACGGGACGGAACAAGAGTTTCAAGAATGGTCCTGATTGTCCCGGACCGAAGCGAAACGAGTAAAACAACTTGCCCTCTGTTGTTCCACGCCTTCATTCTGAAGATTTCGAAACAACTGAGGATGAGAAACTGAAGATTGTCACATTTCTTCGACCATCCATCCAAACAAACTGAAGATTGTTTTAGGTGCTGAAACAAAAAGTTCCTGAGTGAACAAGAAACCTGTGGCGATGCCAAAGCACAGAACAGAAAAAATAACCATGATGCGTCAGCGCGGATGGCCATGTCCTGGTCTATGTCTCCTACCGAGGATGAGAAATACAACGATATCTAGAGAATCCAACTCAACTCAGTGGTTTTCCTGTCCAAGAGTCTCAATGGCATGATACAAGTGCCTAGAGATGCGCAGATTCTATTGCGTACCAACCCTGATGCAACAGGATTGTAACGAAATAATCGAAATTCTCCTACCAAAAAACCCAAGTATCGAAACAGAAATTTGGGGACGAGATGGGACCAGATTTTTTAATAACTGAAAATATTAAGACGGATGAAAAACGATCAAGAACAGAATCGTCTCGTACCATACACACCCTTAGACACCCCAAGAGGAACAATCCAAAGACAAATAACCTCACTTAACTAAAATATTGTCCGTTGCGCTGTACTATAGGAGATCATAATAGAAAAAAATAATAATGAATTAAATATGTAAATTAACTCAACTATAATTAATTGTCTCTATTCCAATATAACAATCCGTTATAAACCCCAATTTACAAATAAAATAAAATTTTTATATGATATACAGATCGCTGTGTGGTTAGGTGGTTTAATGAATAATGAATACTATAAGATATAATCATTCATTGTTTATGTTCAATAAAAAAAAATTTATCCAAAAATACAAAAACTTGAAAAAAATTCTGAAATCATACACGTAAAAAAATAATGTCAAAAACATACAATTTTCCTAGACATTCAGTTTGCAAAAAAAAAAAAAAAAAAAAAAAAAGGCAAAGGGTGTTATTTATGATTAAACAACAATAAACAATAACAAATCAAGCCTTTATCCCATCAAGTGGGGTCGGCTGTATGAATACGACGGCGCCATTTCAATATGTCATATACATCATCTTTTGTAAGATTATGATAGGACATATCATACTTTAAGGCCATATTACTTATGATTAATGTATATCAAAATTTATTAGTTTTGTTTATGATTGAAGTACATCAAAATTTATCCTATGGTAGTATATATTATAAATTAGATAGAAGATTTATTAGTTTTTGATTTTTTTTATAAATATAATTATTTAATATTAGAATGGATGGCGTCCCGTAGAACGTCATTATATATATCGTTAAAAGACTTTGAATAATAATATATATAATAATATTAGATGTTAGATATCACATCATTGGGTTCTTGAATACTTGCAGCCCACACAATCCACAGCCCAGCCCAAGCTCCTCCAGATCCAACTAAGTTAATTCCGGCCCAATATCTTGTTTGCAGATATCAGCCCATCCGTACGATGATTTAACAAAAGATGCTTTTTTGTCTTCCGAGAAGATATGATTAACGATGTTAAAATTGTTACTCCTTCAACTGGAATTTGAAAAGATGAATTTGAAAAAGGGTGTCGTTGATAAGAACTAAAGTAATGGAAGTATTAAAGTATTAAACCTTCATTTCAGATATAAACAATAAAATTTAGAAGCCCATTGAGAATTTTTTCAAAAGTTAAAAAAAAGTATATAATGAGATACTGTTTTTCTTGAAAAACAGTAAATATTCTAATATAAAAAGTTTGAAAAACAAAAGATAAATCTATCCCGGACTACTAAATAGTTCCATAGGATAAAAAAAGATCAAATTAATACTACAAGATAAACGAACCTGAACTTTTTCTTGATCAAAAGAATCAAATAAGATATGTTAAGAGTCTAATAGGATTTATCTTGTCCGAATACATCCAGTTACCTATAAATACTCCACATTCACGTAACCTTTGACAAATCCACAGTGACTTGCAAAGAAATCAACCCAACTTCTGGTTTCTCTGTTTCGCGCAAACCAGTCTTGAGATCATTATTGTAGCGATAATGGAACTGGAGTTGTCATCTGTTGAAAATGAAATGCCACAAATCCGTGTTTCTTTCCCGCGTTTTTTTCGCATGTGTCCTCTTTTTTACCGCGTGAAACTTTCGTGTTTTTCCCGTGTTGCATTCGTGTCTGATTTTGATATATAAAAGGATGAAGAGGAGAGGTAGAAGATGAGACGCAGAGAAAGACAGAGAGGAAGGAAAGGAAAGGTGGAGAAGCTGAAGGTGAAGAGATAAGGTAGGGAAAAAGAGGAAGAGGGAAAAACACACTATTCATATATACATATAAAAATATATTGAGGGTTTAAGGGATTTGTTTTAGAGATTATTATTTATATCCCTTATTGCGAGATTCTCAATATTTTGAGTATATCCCCTTTTTATATTTTCTTATTTGGTTAGTGGATTTTTCGTCGTCGACGACCGTCCGTGATTTTTCCCGCAAGTGTTTTCACGTTAAAATCTTTGTCTCATTTATTTTTACGCACTTGTTATTGCTTGTGTTTATAATTAACAACCCGTTCGTAATAAACTGATATCAGAGCTTGGAACGTTTCAATTCTTATTTCCTACACCGGATTCGCCTACGTAGGCTTAAGAACGAATGTTGTTAAGTTTGGGATTTAACTTATATTTTTTACGGGTCAATTTTCGTGTATTTTTTTCACAAAAGTTAATTTTTTCCTCGTTGAACAGTGCTGCAACAGTGTTCAAACAGTACTGAACAGTATCGTGAACCGTGTACGGACATAGTCACTGTTTACACTGTGTTCCGGTAAACAGTACTCCGGAGTTCCGACTTTACAACTGTGTCTTTCTGATGACGTTCTTCAGAACGTCCTGGAGAAAAAATCTGTCAAGGCTCTTTGGGATAAGTTGTCCAGGTTATACATGAGCAAATCTGTTGCTTCTCATTTGTATATGAGACAGCGTCTCCATTCTTTCAAAATGAAAGAATCGACTACCTCACTGGAAAAGCATTTGACAGAGTTTCAAACTATCCTTGTTGGTCTGAAAAATGTCGGAATCACCATCGATGATGAAGAGGCGGCGGTCATTCTCTTGTGTTCTCTTCCTAATAGTTATGAGGGTTTTGTGAATACTATGATTCATAGTAGGGATTCTTTGTCACTGGAAAATGTTAAGACGTCTTTGACCAGTAACCAACTGAGACACCACCTCTCAGAATCGTCCAGTCCCTCAAGCTCTAATGATGCGCTATTCATCAGAGGGAGACAGGATCGAAGACAACAGGATAAGTTCAGAGGCCGATC